>SNQJ01S0000035.1:529197-542514 GCA_010110895.2 Picea sitchensis
TTGTGTGGCTATTGGGAAATATCGCCAGCTCTTTCGGGATATGCCCCCTTTACCCCTCATTATAACCAATTATTTCATCCTTCACTAGTTTCTCTTCCAGTGACTTCAGACCCCACTGTTGAGTACTATTGGAAGGTCCAGTGGTATTTGAGAGGCAGGACGTTACGTCTTCTAGGACACGAGCATTTGTTTGCTTTTTTGATTCCCCATGTGGACAAAACCCACTTACCCAAATATATGATTATTTTTCAAATTTGTTTTTATGTATGATGCACCTCTGATTACAGTTTGATTTGGATATATATATAGTGTGTAAAATTCAACGTTTGCAACGCAAAGGCTCTTGCTGCTTTATTACTCTCACCACCATTTTCACACATTCACACAGCTAGTCGGACATCATAGGGGACCCACAGAATCCCTGTCATTCACGATGCTTGCTAAACCTCCCTCCTATCTTAGGAGGAGTGTCTGGTCTTGCCCACTCATCGGCACCACCTTCACACATTCCAGTGAGTGCTACTATTTTAGGATCAGCTTTGCTTAGTTCTACATTACTTGGGTCCACTTCCCAAGGTCATCCGTCCACTCGCTCTCCTTTACATGGAAGCAGGAGACCACCTTCCTCTCAAGGGGGAAGCACCAACCCACCTAGCCCCCCTCAAGGGTCAAGTTCACAACACACTCACACCATGGTCGGAGCTAATCCTCCGCCCCCACTACAGATGCCATATTTGGCCTCTCTCAACATACCAAATCTAAGAAAACTCACCAATGATCCTATATTGCATGCTCCCACATGGCCTGCAATGCCCACCAAACTACCTTCGGACATACCAAAGTTTGAAGGAAAGGTAGGCGATGACCCTGCCAACCATGTCACGACCTTTCACCTATGGTTCTCTTCCAATAGCATTATGTATGATTCCATCAGACTGCGATTATTTCAACACACACTCACTGGCCCATTGGCCAAATGGTATGTAGAAGAAAAATCAGGGTCCCATGCAACTTTTGAGTCCTTGGCCAAAGCATTCTTGACCTTCGTCCAATTACCAATCCGCCACGACAATGGTCTAGAACTACTTTCTAATTTCAAACAAACCTCAACCACACATATCACTAACCACATTCACGAGTGGCATAGGCGACGTAGTTTTTGCAAAGCAGAAACCACCAAGCAACAGTGTCTCGACTGGTTTCTTAGATCACTTGTCTCTCTCCTCGGTAAGGATGTAGCTTCCACCTTCCCTCAATCTGAAGAGGAAGCCATCAGTAAGGCTCAACAATATGACCTCATCTATGCACAGTCAGGGTACTTATACATTGTACTTCCTGATCTTCCAAAACCTTTGCCATTTGGCCAAGACAAACCCGGGATGTCTCACTCAGCAGACGGACTGATTGGTACCACCACTCACCATGGTCCACAACCCCAACCACCACCGATGTATGGAACACCTCAATACCCGCCGACATACGGGGGCACTTCTTATTACCCCCCACCCCCTTATCAACAACCATACCTTGTTGTTATACCTCCACCCATCAGTGGACCACCGCCGACACCCCCCCATACATCCACCTATTCAAACGAACTCTGGTACCCCCTCTACCTCAGCTTATAGTACTAGAAAAAGAACTACACCTTCCTATGTACCTTATGGATCATTACCACCACAGAATCCGTACTTCCCATTTCCTGGTCCCCCACAACCCATGGCTCCCCCACATCCTCATGCAGGGGTGAATTTTGTTCAACCCTTTGTCGTTCAGCAATACCAAAATTTTGAACAAATGAATATGGCCAATCCAACCCATCCGTCAAACAATGCCAAAAATAAAGGATGAAACAGGAACAACAACAACCCAAGTCAAGGTGGGAATCAACCCCAACAGAACCAATCCACTGGGGGCAACCAGAACCAAGGGAATCAAAACCCCCAGGGGGGAAATAATAATAGGTGCCAAGGGAGAAATAACAATAATGTTAAAACCAACTTCCCTTGTTCCATTTGTGGTGAGTTCATCCATTACACTCATAATTTCCCCCAAATCACTGATTTCAAATGGTTGAAAGACTCTGGTAGTCTTCCCCACCCTCCAGTACCACCCGCCCCTCAGCAGGCACCACAACAATATGTGCAACAACCCCCTCCTGCCGTGTTGCAGAATCCTATTCCACATCAAGGTGTGATAAACACCCAACAGGACACACAACATCCCCCACCTCAGGTGGGACAATACCTCAACCCAAACAATCCAGCAGATCGCACAATTCTCCTCACTAGTGAGGAAGAAATCCTTCTGCAAACATGTAATCGACAGTATCATGCACCCGTTGAGTCTCCTCCCATCCCTCCAGAGACAAACCCTGCACCAACGAGACCCCCGTTGGTGATTCCTCACCCTACCACCGATCCACCTCTTCGCATCCCTCGCATCCCATTGCATAGGAATGTACACAACCCACAGGCTAGGGCAGCTCATAACTATAGTTTGGTAAACGACTTAGCCCAATCCTTGGCTTCCATGTCAGTTTTGGAGGTCCTCCATACTTGTCCCACTCAGCGGAAATCATTACTTTCCGCCTTAGGGGCAGTCGACCCCGCAGATACCCGACTCATTACCTTTGATCTTGACAATGGAGAACCTCGCCTTCCCGCCTTGATCGCTTTTCAAATACTAGTAAAAATACGGAACATCACAGTTCATCAATGTATCATCGATGAAGGTGCATCTACATGCATTATGTCCAAAACTGTATGGCAGAAACTTGGTTCCCCCGAACTCATACCCTCTGCCATCACCTTACGAGCTTATGATGGATGACCATCGTCTCCTGAAGGGCTCTTCCAAAATGTCCCCGTCGAACTCGGGGGCAAGACTATTCTCATCGACATCAAATTTATCGACGCCCCACTCGATTATAATATCTTGTTCGATTGTAGCTACATGTACACTATGAAGGCAGTGGCATCTTCCGTCTTTCGGACAATGATGTTCCCTCACAATGGAAAGATCATTACTATTGACCAAGTCTCACATTACGAGCCTAATCCATCTGCCAACATCGATAACATTCTTCCTCTCATCCACACGAGCCACGACGCATACCCACTCGTCGAGATGGGTCCTGGAATTTTCAAAGATCCATCATTGTTAGGAACTTACCATGGAGCACCACCACTCCTTCATTCTTCCAATCAAGTATGTGTCATATCATCTAACAAAAATCATACAGAGGATACCCTTCCTCCTATAGAGGCTTCTATCATATCTGACGTCCCACTCGTCGCAGAACTCCCCCCTCAAGAACCTCCTGCACACTCGTCGACCCCACCAGTCCACGATTCTACCTCTCCCCAAGGACATATCCCAGTTTAAGAGACAGTTCCCCAAGCCATCACCCAAATTCCCTTCTTTTACCCTCCACCAGGCATCGAAGCTTTCCAAGTAGCTGCAACGCTTACCCTACCTAATATCGTGTTAGCAATTCCAGTTTGGTATTTACACCCACCAGAGATGGTCCCTCGACCATCCCTTCCCCCCCAAATAGAAGGAATCCCCATGACGATTCCCATACTTACTCCCACCATACCCCCTACACCCCCACTCACTAATCCCCCTACCACAACTAGGGGCAGGAGAAAGAAGAAGGAGCCCACAACTCCACTTCCTCCACGCATCCAACCTCCTTGCGCACTATGTGAGAAAGAGGGACACCAAACCAACAACTTCCCATCTCTACTAGAGTTACGAAATTTGATTCCACTCAATCAAACTCCCCCAACACTCGCCACTATAGCCAGTACTGCCACTACCACCCCCCATTCCAGTAGTAAAGGGTTGCAGACCAAATTTGCTTGTGCTATATGTTCTGAATATGGCCATTATACCCACCGTTGCCCAGCACTGCCACGCTTTTGGCAGACATTAGCCACAGTATGCCAGAGCTTCCAGAGCAACCCCAGTCCTACTACATCCTCCTTAACAAATATCACTGACATCCGTTATGTCACCACTTTAGTTAATGAACGTATGAGACGCCCTTTCTCTCTATGCAACTCATTAGATCATTTTACATACCAATGTCCTATGATCCTTGAATACAGGCAATGCCAATTGACCCTGCTTCAACGGCCCGCAGAGTCGATAGTTGATATTACCTCGTCACTTGAGGCTCTTCATGTCATTTCTCCCGAACCTGAGGCCCTTCCAATGCCTCCATGGTTCTTAGATGACTTATCTGAGGATTCACCCCCCAATCCCCCCAACTCTCCCACTCATTCCCCTACGAACATTTTTCACCCAACTACAACGGGTACTCCTCAGTACTTCAATATCTAGTTTATGTCAAGTGAACCATCACCATCTCCTCGCGTTGTTCCCCCTGCTTCTTCCTCACCAGGGGGCAACCACACGACAACAATCACTAATATCACTCTTCCTGACCTCTTATATTCCTGTCACTTCCATTGTGACGAGGAAATACTCAAAGAGTTCAATAACCCGGACTACCCTTGGGATGCGCTACACCACCGCGCACTCTTCTTTCCACAGGAAGCCTTCATGCCTCCTAATCAACACCTCATCTACGCGGTCAAAAACAAGGATTTTATCCCATCAGGGCCTATCGACTGGTTTAAAAACCCCATTCCTGCCCCTGATGCTTTTGAAGAAGGCAACATGGCCAACATTTCCCCAAACATTAAAATCGACATGTCCATTAAAAATGGCATCATCGAGGAAATCACCATTGGAGCTGGTTGCACTCCTCAGGAAATCATCGCCTATAAATCCCTCTTCCAGGACTATCAGGATATCTTTGCCTGGTCATACACGGAAATGCCTGGCCTCGATCCCTCTATCGTCGAACATCGCATCGACACCTGGCCTGAAATTACACCAGTTCATCAAAAACAACGACCGCTACACCCATCCAAAGCAGCGGCCATCAAAGCCGAAATTGACAAATTATGCGTTGCCGAGTTCATTTACCCCATCGCCTATACATCATGGGTTTCCAACCCTATACCCGTTAACAAAAAAAAGGGCATTATCCATTTTTGCACAAACTTTCACGATCTCAATCACGCATGTCCCAAAGACAACTTTCCAACGCCTTTCATCGATCAAATTATCGACGACTGTGCATGTCACGAGGCTTTATCCTTTATGGACGGATTCTCTAGTTATAATCAAATTCAAATTCACCCTGTCGATCAGTATAAAACCGCATTCACTACCCCTTGGGGTACTTTTGCATATCGTGTCATGCCTTTTGGCTTAAAGAATGCTAGCACAACTTTCCAATGGGCTATGAAATACATATTTCATGATCTGGCTCACATCATCCTCGCCAACTTGGACGACCTCACGGCTCGATCCAAGAAACACACCCAACATCTTGATGATTTACAAATCATCTTTCAACGATGTCGTTAGTACAACATCCGCTTGAATCCTCTCAAGTGCGTGTTCTATGTCACCACAGGGAACCTCCTCATCTTTATCATTTCCCAAAGCGGTATTACCGTGGACCTCCTCAAAGTCCAAGCTATCACCGAAATTCCACCTGCCCAGAATTTACGTCAACTTCAGAGCTTACAAGGCAAAGCTAAATTTCTACAATGGTTTGTCCCAGCCTACGCCATACGCGCACATGGTTTCCTTCTCTTACTACGTCACAACATGCCATTTCACTGGGATGACCATGCCCAACAGTCATTTGACGACCTTAAAATGGTGCTCTCCAACGCCCCTTTAATTAGTGCACCTAACTACAATCGTAACTATATCCTCTACGTATTAGCATCAGCTGTGTCAATAGCAGGAGTTCTCGTCCAACTAGGTGATGACAATCGTGAGCATGTCATTTATTACGTTAGTAAAAACCTCTCAGGGCCACCCTTGAAGTATAAACATGAAGAGAAACTTTCTCTTGCACTCATCCTCGCAGTCCAGAAACTGTGCCACTACATTCTGCTTCGCACAACCAAGGTCGTAGCAGATTCCAACCCTATGCAGTACTTGCTCAGTCGTTGGCAAGTTAACGGAAAATTTTCTCGATGGATTGTCATCCTTCAGGAGTACGACCTAGAGTTCTCAACACGCAAGAGTAAGAAGGCCCTCATTCTCGCCAAACTTGTCATGGCCCTCCCCTCTGACACCACCAGTACCCCCGTCAACACCGACTTTCCCGATGAACACCTCTTTTACATCACTTCGGATGATCCTTGGTACGGAGACCTCCTCGTCTACCTCCGAACTCAAAATTTCGGTAACCACCTTTCACGAGAAGATCGTCATCGTATTTGCCATCAATCCCCCTGCTACCTCCTCATCGGAGACATCCTATACCGGCGGGGAGTCGACACCATTCTTCATCGATGCCTGACTATAAACGAGGCCGATAGAGTCTTAAATGACTGCCACAATGATGCATGTGGGGGCCATCTTTCGAGCATATCCACTGTTCAGAAGATTATCCGAGCAGGTTACTTTAGGCCTACCTTGTTTCACAATTGCATTCACACCGTGAAACAATGTGAGCAATGTCATATTTATGCCAATAAAGCCCGAGCTCCCCCCACTCTTCTTCATCCCGTCATCACTGTCATCTCTTTTTGTAAATGGGGCATCGACTTCATGACATGTAATCCCCCTTCCAGCAATGGTCAGAAATACATTGTCGTCGTCATCGATTACTTTACCAAATGGGAAGAATCTATGCCCACCTTCAACAACACCACTGACACCGCATCGCATTTTTTCTTTAACCACGTCATATCTCTCTTTGGAGTACCACTCCAACTCATTTTCGATCATGGGAAACACTTCGAGAATGAGATCTTCTTCGAGCTCTCATCTCGATTATGATTCTCTCACGAGTTTGCCTCACCATATTACCCTCAGTCTAACGGACAGGTCGAAGCAGTTAACAAGGTCCTCAAGACCATGTTACAACACACGACTAATAAACATAAAACCAATTGGCATCATATGTTATTTTCTGCGCTATGGGCTTACTGTACGGCTATGTAAACAACTACTGGTTTCACACCATTTCATCTAGTCCATGGGGTTGAGGCCACTCTTCCCATCGAGTGCGGAATTCTCACCTTACGCACTGCAATTAAGCTATTACCTAACACTGCTCCAATGGAGCAACGCTTGCTGACCTTAGAGTCTCTGGATGAAGATCGTCAATCTTCATTACAGAACAAAGAGGCAGCTAAAAAATGATCCAAGGCTACCTTTGATCGACATGTCAACCTTCACTCATTTCACGAAGGCGACCTCATCCTGGCTTACAATATCTCTCATGATACCTTTGGCCATGGAAAATTCGAGTCACTATGGCATGGCCCATACATTATCCAACATTGCCTCACCAAAGGTGCATACATCCTGGCCTCCCCCAAAGGCCTCTCTCTCAAAGAACCTGTCAACAGGTTGTATTTAAAGAAATTTTATGCTTAAATGTAGTCATTCTACTTTAGGTTATTTATTTTATAGTGTTTTTAATCTTTTTTCCATCCCTCACATCTAAACTATCATTTGTGCTATTGACAGATGCTTCCTCCACCGGCCTACCACATCAGTTATGCTGACGGCACCAGCTGTTGGACACAAAATCTTGCTTCGGCTGCTTGGGCTCTCTACACCCCCTCACATGAAATGCTCCATTCGAGCGGCATATGTTTGGGTTCAGCAACCAACAACCAAGTAGAATACACTGCCGTCATCGGCCTCCTGGCCGATGCCCAGCATCATCGTATTCGTCACCTTAGCGTCTTTCTCGACTCTCAACTAGTCGTTCTCCATCTCAACAATGTGTACCGCGTCCACGATCCTTGCCTCTTTCACAAATACCTGTAGGTTAGACTTTTATCTCGACATTTGGTTCCATTACATTTACACATATTCCAAGACAATTGAATCAAATTACGGATAACCTAGCTAATATTGTGTTAGACTGGCATATATCACATCAACCTACCTCTACACATACATAAACATATGAACAACCTGTCATCGCATATATAGATTAGACATCATCAATACATTAACAAAACACATGTAAACACCACATAGATCTCAAAATGTATACTCATGTATATATTGAAAGGTCCACAGTGCCATCAAAATGTTTACATATAAAAATAAAACTATCCGCAGGCCAATGAAGCACCTCAGTACAGAATCGGCTCACCAGTCTATATACAAAAAATACATCAATACATAGAGCACCATTCACGGTGCCTCTAGAGCACCACCGCCTACCCCTCCCTCAAGAAGTGGTGGCCCACCACCACCTTCCCCTCTCTCAGGCAGTGGTGGTCCACCCCCTACCGGTCCCTCCTGCCCCGACGACAATCATCCAGTCATCGCAGCACCAACCATTGCTTCTCATCATACTATGGCCCGCCATGGCAGCATAACCCCCACACACTTCTCCAGGATAACCTCATCCTGGATGTGAGACCACATGCCCTCAGGCACATCCTGTAACACCGCCTCCAGGCGACGATGTATGTCCTCAAAATCTACTCCGGCAGTCACCGGAGGAGCATGTGATGGCCTAGCACCAGGGTCATAAAATCGAAGTCTCCTCGCTGCCCTCTCAGGATCATCTGGTCACACCGCGATGTCCTCACGCCGACGTCTCTCTCCCTGAGGTAGTCTCTCCATCTCACGCCGAGCCGACGCTCTCTGCAACTCCACCTCACGCCTGCGATGTGCCACATCTTCACATACAAACAAGCAACAGATAGTATCAGCATCTATATCATATAAATGTGTCATGCTATCTCAAAACACACAAAAAACATACATATCAACATCATCAACATACCTCGACGGTCAAACACCTCCCCTGGAGGTAGCACCATGTCCAGATCCTCCCGGAAGTCAACCCCGGCATAGGGGTACCACAATATCACCTGCGCCATCTGCCGCCATACCTGCGTCGCCTCTGCAGTAAAGAAGTGGCCACCCAAATCACCACCATGGAGAAGCAACACAGTCGACCACCATCTCAGTCATGGCTCTTGCGCCCCTAGAGCACCCAATAGAATCCTAGGGTGCAACATCGACACCCTCTCCAGAAACCAGGCCACCAGGATCGACCCGAAGGAAAACTCCCCAGCATCCGTGGACCGACAATGGTCCAGCTTCCCTACCATCCTGGCATGCAGCGTCAACCCCCAGGCAAAGTGCTCACCGGCCAACACTCTCTCCATCACCATCAGCTAGCCACCATTGATCTGTTGCGTCACCAGTGAACCATAAACTCTCACAATCATCACTGCTATACAATGATGTGCTAGGGAATCCATCGCCCCAATGCTCACGACTGTGCTGGACATAAAGTTTGGCCCCGAACAATATCTCCGACCAACCATCGCTAGCGGTGTATCTCTCGGTAGCACCGGCTCCACCGGTAGGGGCGTTCCCCGAAATGGGAGCCCAGTCAAAAAATATACATCCTCCACCGCAGTGAAGGGAATATTCTCTCCCCGCACTATGAAGTAGTGCAGGTTTGGACTCCACATCTGGATAAGAAATTGTAGGAGATACTCCTACGCCCGTATCAATGGGCACTCAAAGAACTTCAGCAGCCCACAGGCTACCAAAATCGCACGTACACCTGGCTCCTCAATAGCCACGACATCTCGTAGCTGGGACCAATCCCTCTCTCACCAACCAATAGGCATCATGCACAAAGCTCACCTGCAACACATAAAACCGTCCTAAGTCAGCCACATGGACAATCAACAACATCAAAAAAGACACATTTTACACCCATCAACCTTGCCTCCACGACGCAGTTTTTTAACCCACAGGCGCACACACATGCGCGCCTGTACACCCCACAGGCACACACGTGTGCATGCCTGTTCACTACACAGGTGCACACATGTGCACGCCTACTATCAGATCACCCACGCACGTGGGGCCCACACCCATAAACACCCCTTGTACAACCCTCCGTACAGCCCCTGCCCAAAAAATGAAACCCTAATTCTATGCAGGATGATCAGACCACTAACCTGAAGCTTGCAGGTCCTCGATCAGATGCCTCGTCCTCCCAGAATATCACAATCTCCTCTGAATGCTTCTTGTCCAATCACTATAGCAGCAAGTACAAATGAGGTGGCAATGTGGGCCTTACAGCTCTATATAGGCCTTTTTTCCAAACTTCCACTCACCATTACCGGAGCTCCAGGCATCCATTTCTCGATCCGTCTTCAGCCACGGGATCAACATCCCATCATCTACATCACGATAGTCCCTGGGCCTCTTTTTATTTTGAGCCCTCGGGACGCCATTTTCCATACCCTGATTAGGTACACATCCGCCTATTCACACTTATCAAATACATGCTCATATATTCGATTCTCTTCAGATATTGTTCACGTCGGGTATTTGGTTTTCATGTGTGCAGGTACTTGGTCATCATACATTGACACAACCCCTTTAGGTATATCCTCAGCACTGGCATGTAGTCATTCCCTCTGAATCTCACTTACATTTCCAGTCACACCCTCTGACATTTGCCTCTAGGTTCCCCATTTCCAGCTCTACAGTACCCACACCTCCATTTGCATATTCGGTACTGTCACCTGGTAGCACTCTTACCCACATGAGTTGTCCCATTCATAGCACCTGTTTGCACTTCTGACACTCATGTTGTTTTTCAAAACCCTTTAGGGATGGGAGTCTCGATAGTCTTACATCATGTCGCGAATCAACCACATACTCCTTCTCCTCATTTTGCTAGCTTTCCCAACGGACTCCCAGATTATCTCTCCATGGTTCTATGATTGGGTTGCACCTCCACAGTAGCATGAACCCTCCATTTCATCCACAATCCGTTTACCCATCTGCAAATCTCCCTTCATTTCACCTACCTCATACAAACACCCACCCATGGGGCCCCCACCCTCCATCAGTTCTCCGAGCAAATTATGCCTTACCTAGGCCAACCATATCACACTGGGGCACCTGTTTCTGTATTTGTACACTTCTCCCCAATTATTCATTATTTATTGTACAAACGCCTTTGTTTCCAATCGTTACATTACCTTTTTATCATCACTTTTGGCGACCTACTTCCCTTTTTGGCTAACCGCAACCCATGTCACCCTTCGTTGGAGCACTACTTATCATCCACCCTTGGTAGCATCATCCAAATCTTTAGAGTACCCCACAGACCACTTACCTTGCCCTCTGAATTTGTTCACCTTGTCCCACCTCTGGCACAACTTATCCCCGGTCTTGTCGTCCCCCTGACACTTGACCTCGTTGAACGGTTGCGGCCACTTTTACCTCACATATACCTCCAACCAAGGGCAGTCTTGAGTCTTCCTACCTCTTGACTTCATCCATGTACCTCCTCCACTTCCTAACCTCACCTAGTAGATTTCACAAAGCCATTTTCTTCTGGGAGTCGCGTCCTCCTTTTTTTGTCAACATCAGCACAGTTTTCCAGAAGGGTGACAGTATCTTGATTCTCATTACCCACCCAATGAGAGATCTCGGACGACACAGGGTGAAACACAATTTATCCCTGCTGTCGTTGACCCCCATAACATTCGACGTCAACACTTTCTCATGTTACAGTGAGTCTTACTTTGCGACTATTGCGTTTAGTTCTTTCACTTGTCGAAGACCTCTGAACTTGGTTGGGCTATCAATGCCCACAGAATCAGTGATACTTATTACTGCGATCACTTCCTACTATTCAGAGTATGTTCATCTACATAATTGTCTTCTTCCTTTATCATGACTTCCCCTGAGGGCGCTTCAGTTGTCTACACCAACACTTCATTCCTCTTTTTTTAGTTACATGACACAAGCATGGGGCATGCCCGCCTCGTTTGTACACAGTTTTCTTTTTCACACACCTCATGGAAGGTTGGGTTCTACCGGTTCCTTTTTCCCTCCAACGGATTGCTCTGGTCGATCCCACTATTTCTCTCTCTTACAACAACACTCTTAGTAGAAGAAACATTGATGGATTTCGGCTATATGTATGCTCCTAACCTCATCCATCAAGGGGCATCTGTTATCACTGAAATTTCGTCCGCACATGGTTACAAGAATTCAGCATCGTCAAACAGTGATGAAGTCATCCATGGACCTGAATTAACACCAAAGCATTCATAAAGGGTCAAAAACTATACAAAATAGTGAAAACGTGAATGGCGCTATAAAGACACTGGGCATGCGTGGAACAGGAATGCAGAAATCGCACGCATGCGCACGATGCACGACTGTTATCGCAAAAAGCCGCACACCTGAGAAACAACGCATTTATGAGACTGGTCGGCCTCCCACCCACTTATGGTTCATCTCCCAAGCCGATTTGACACTCAAATCTGGACTGGATTCGACTGGATGGTTGTTCAAAGACCTAGAAATGCCCTAATTAGCCTCTTTACACACTACAAACTAGTTGAACAATAGCTCAAAGGAATGCTATAAAAAGGCCATGGATACACTTAATTTTTCAAGGAATTCAAAGCAAATTTATGCTGCCATTATTCTCTTGAGGACTCTATCCTTGCCAAGAGTATACTTGCATCATTGCATTGGGCAATCCATCTCACCCCTTGAGTGGATTAGCAAAGAGTTCTTTCACCATTTTCATTTTTATTTGTTGTAAGAAGAGCTTACTTGTGGGGGTCCAAGAGCCCTCCCTTGGAGGAAGAAGGGCCTCATAGTCCCCTTGCTTCTCGGTGTTTTCTTTCACTAATATCAGCGTTATCATTGGTGACATGGGTCTCATTGTTCTTTTTGTCTCTATGTCCCTATGCTTATAAATTTAGTTGTTATTTCATTTCTTAGTTTAATTCTTAGTTGTTATTTTATATTTCTTTTTCTAACTCTTTTCTTTGCAGCTGTCCTGCTCAGCAAACCCAACTGATCTTGCAAGCACCTCTATTTTGCTCACTAAGGTGACGAAAGAGGCACAACACTTAAGTTATAGTTTAATTATACAGGGTACAAAAATACTTATCTATTACGATTGATAGCTGAGAAAATGACTATGGGTGTTCTCCTTTCCATCCAACCCTAGGCTCAAATGCATTCACTTTTAGAATTATGGCCACCCCCGTGCCAAGCCATGATACTACTAGTGTTGAAAAGTCAACAAGAAACATGTGTCTAATTTACTTTTCCCTTAAATAAATTAGACAATAAATATTAATCTATTATTTCATTCATAACTAAGTGAGTTGGATTTGTAATAGAATTATAAGTGTATTTAAGTGAGTTAAGATCAGTTGTACTAGTTGTAACTAA
>SNQJ01S0000035.1:559769-583974 GCA_010110895.2 Picea sitchensis
ACCCAACCCTAAAATAAGGAAAGTGGGCCAAGTGACCTAGAAGATGTTTTTAAGGAAGCTACTTGGAGAGTATAAATAAGAGGCAAGGCTCTCTCATTTGAATCACACTTGAGAATATTGAATATATATAGGTTTATGAGGTAGAAAAATGATATATAAGCCTAAATTCTGAGGAAAGTGAGGAAAAGAAGGCCGAAATGCAAGGAAGGATACATTCTTTTGATGGTGCTTTCTAAGGTATGTTATTTACAGGTCATCTCACCATGTTCGCTATAACTTTGTTTCTATAATGATTCAGATCCTGAAATTGATATGAAAGTGAGAAAACATATCCAAGTATTTGTGGTAAAAATTTTATCTTGTGGGTCGTTGTATTTTGGGACTTACACTCCGTGGAAAATAGGGTTTGTGGCCAGTCCTGAAACTAGTCAAAATCAAGTGTTTCTGGTAAAAGCGTCATAACTGTTTCATAACATATCCAAATTAAGTGAGACAAAATGTGTTTGTTAGGGTATAGTATTTAGTATGTTGTGTAACAGTTTCATATCAATTCATGAAATATTTTGTGCGGGGAACTCTCTACAAGGTCGCTCTCTAGAATAATCCAGAATTCAGCAAGGTATGCCATTTTTGCTATAACTCCTTTTCTGAGACGTTTCAAGTAGTGGAAATTGGAGGAATTGCATAAAACACACTGAATAACATTGTGTATCAGTTTCCGATCTTTATACATTACAGGTTCAAAGTTATGATTACTTCAAGTTAGGGTTGTTGACTAATCCAAAACTAGGCATGTGAGACTAAAGAAAAGTTTGATGAAAATGATAGTTTCTTGCTTTTAAAGTTAAGGAAGGTTTGCAGAAATGTGATAATATACACCAGGTCTATTACAGTGCTACAAATCATATTTGAATGATGAAATTGATGAGGGATTTTGGTTGTGGTACATGTTGATTACATGGTTGAGACAAGTAGTTGATGAGTTGGCGCACATACATGAGGTGTATAGTTGATGATGTTGGTACATATTGATGAGTAGTTGACACATGATTAGTACATACTTTGTACATGGTTGGATGAACTTGTTTATGGTATAGGTTGATTACAGGTTGGTGCATGGTTGATGCACTTGTTTATGGTACAGTTTGGTGCATGGTTGATGCACTTGTTTATGGTACAAGTTGATTACAGGTTGGTGCATGGTTGATGCACTTGTTTATGGTACAAGTTGATTACAGGTTAGTGCATGGTTGATGCACTTGTTTATGGTACAAGTTGATTACAGGTTGATGCATGGTTGATGCATGGTTCAGATTTATTGGTACAGGTTTACAGCGGTATATCTCACAGTGATAGTGTGACAGTGGTTCCGTCATTCTATTTCTACTTCAGGGTGGCAAGACGGGGCAAGGATAGGTGGTTGTAGCCTCTTTCTGGTTGTATCCAGAGAATTGGGGAGTTGGAGCTTCCCTTAGGTTGTAGCCTGAGAAACTAGGGGGTTGGAGCCTCCTTCCAGTTGCAGTTGGAAAACAAAGAAAGTTGGTGCTTCCAATGAATGTAATTCTTCAAAACATATAAGAAAAAGCATTATGTGGTTTTCTCTTGATTTGGGTTTCCACGTAAAACACTGGTGTACTGTGTATGTGTATGATTGTTCATTTGTTCATTGCTTATTTACTCTACAGTTATTGGATAATAATGCTTCATTGATATACCACTTGGATTATATGGTTAAAAGGGATTAAATTTCTCTATTACTAATTCACCCCCCCCCCTCTCAGTAATCCAACACCATCCTCCTCATGCTATTGTGAAATTGCATCAACCACTATATTGTCTTTGCCTTTTTTCTATATGCTTTCATAGTCATATCCCAACATTTTAGTCAACTAGTTGTTTTGTTCTAGGGAGGATAACCTCTTCTCCAAAAAATACTTCAGAATATGGTGATATGTTTTGATCTGAAAATGACATCCCAAAAGGTAGCCAGTGCCCGAAGAATCTGATTCCACCATAACATTTTTGTTGAAGTCAAGCACTGCTAAGATGTGAGTAGTGCAAATGGCTCTCTTTAACTCAATGAAGGCTTGCTCCGCCTTAGTTTTCTAATGAAATGCATTCTTCTTGAGAAGCTCAGTCAAGGGCTTAGAAATTTTTCCATAATGGTGGAAATGTTTTTGGTAATAAACTGTGAGACCGAGAAAACCCCGTAGGAACTTTAAGGTCATGGGTCGTGACCAATCCTGCATAGCTTGTATATTTTCAGGGTCCACTTTTACGTCGTTGCGACTCACAATGCGTCCCAAGTACTCCAGTTCACTGGTTCCAAAGGAACATTTGGTATTTTTTACAAACAATTAGTTGTCAGGTAGCAAGTGAATAACTTTGTCCACATGAAGAAGGTGTTTATCCCAGGTGCGACTGTAAATGAGGATTCCATCAAAGAAAAACGGGAAAAATTGTCGAAGATAATCTTTCAACAATTTATTCATAAGACCTTGGAAGGTGGATGGAGAATTGCATAGGCCAAAAGGAATGACCAAGAATTCATAATGTATTTCATGAGTTCTGAAAGTAGTCTTTGGAATATCTACCTCCTTCATTCAAATCTAGTGATAGTCGGAATGAAGGTCCAAATTGGTGAAGGCAAAGGCCCCTTGGAGTTCATCCAACGGATAATCAATGACTAGAATGGGAAACTTATCTTTGATGGTCAGTTTATTTAGGGCCCAAAAATCAGGACACATGTGCCAAGTACCTTCTTTCTTTAAGATCGTCACTACTGGTGAAGAATATGGGCTTGTACTATGGTGAATTACACCTTCCTCGAGTAATTCTTGTACCATCTTTTTTATTTCATTTTTTTGAGAAAATGGATATCAGTAGGGTCTTAAATTGGGGGGTTGACTGCCCGGAAGGAGAGGGATGCTATGATCATTCTCATCTCAATAGGGAGGTAAGGAAGTGGGTACCTCAAATATCTTTGGGTAGTTGTCCAAAATAAGTTGCAGGCTAGGAGGAACTACCTGCGAGACCTGATTAGTGACCTGGATGGCATTAAATTGAGAAATCACACCATGGTATCCTTTATTCAACAATTTTTCCATCCTGTGAGAGATGATGATTTTATTAGAGCCTTCTTGGAGACCTTGAAGGGTATAGGAGTGAGCCTCTTGGTGAAATGTCATATATAATTCTTGATAATCCATTATTATTTGTCCCAAAGTGTGAATCCACTCCACCCCCAATACAATATCACAACCACCCATGGAAATAGATAGCATGTGGGTTTTCAAATGATAATCACCCATTTGGAGTTTGACATTTTCACAGCATCGCCCGCACTTCATAGTACCCCCATTAGAAATGAGAATCTAGAAATTAGAAACAGGGAGGACAAATAAATGAATCTCATCAACAAGAGTGTGATGAATACAATTATGAGTGCTACCACTATTAATGAATACCACAATTGGCCTATGTTTGATGTTGATCCGGATTTATGAGAAGAACGAAATGAAACCACATAATTATAATATTAACACAGAGACACAGTGAACAATAAAAGAGATACAGTAAAACTTGACTTCTATCAAATAATAAATATGTTGAAAACTGTAAAATGCAGATTGAAAACAAGCTTGTTAGAATGGTGGCAGCTTATCTCTGAGAAGAGATATGACGACTACGCTCATTCAAAATAAGATGAGTACAATGAGGCTCTGAAGGAATTTTTTTACAATAAACATGAATTCCAAAACCCTATAAATCCAAAAACCTAACCCTAGGAGATGAAGCGCCAAAAGTCATGTGGGCCCCGTTGGGGTAATTTAGTACATTAACTTCCTGGGGACATAACTTTTGCATACAATATTCGTTTAAGGAGAATGATAGCTCGTTGGAAAGGTATTGACAAGGATTTTCATTTAGGGAGATCAATCATAGCCTTTTTCCTTTGTTAAGGTTCCTTATCGCGAAAATTCATCGTTTAGGCCCTCAAAATGGCTCTAGAAGTTCAGGAACTGAAAAACTGCTAAAAATAGTAAGTTTCCAAAAAACGATTTTTAGCTAGTTGGATAGGATGGGTGGCCACCGAGATCATCCTAGATAAATCCTCCCCCATTAGGAATCAATGGCATCCATTTTTTTGAGTTCCCCCATCAAATGAGTAAATTTATGTTGAATTTGGCCCCGGGTGAGCCACTTGCCTAGGTGAACAAGTTGCCCTTCTTTGACAAACCGATAAAGTTGGATCCTTTGCTGGTGAGTGCCCTTGACCTATGTTTCTATGATATGATCAGTGGATGCATTCTCCATGCATTTATGGTTGATCTATGTTGGTGTAAATTGTTATGTTATCTCTGAGGTGTCCAATAACGGTGGAAAATAAGGTCGAAGGAAGTCCACATTGAATATTGGGTGAAATCCAAGGAATGGGGGAAGGTTGAGATCAAAATAAATGTCACCCATAACCTTCATGATGGTGTGGGATCCATAATAGAGTGGAGGAAGCTTCTAATAAGGCCCTGTAATAATTATATTTGCAAGCGCAACCAAACTTTGTCTCCCACCTGAAACTGGTGTGGCACCCAGTGTTGATCATGGCGTTGCTTCTAATTGGAATTGGACTTCTGTAAAATATCATGAACCTGTTGGAAGATGTGTTGGTTCTACTCAATGAACCAAGTGGCTATGTTAGTTCCTTTTGGAGTATGCGACAAGTCTTCCTGGGTAGCCACAAGGGGTAGTGCAACATCCATGGGACCCAATGGTTGAAATCCCAACCCCACCTGAAAGGGGTTATGGCCGGTTGAGCTATGTATGGATCTGTTGTAGCTATTATGAACATAGGTAAGACTCTCATCCTATTTTCAAGGGTTCTTGGAATTGTACATGCGTACAATGTGCATGATCATTCGATTGATGACCTCAGTTTGTCCATCCATATGGAGGTGGAAGGCAGTGGACTTGGTGAGCTTAGTGTCCAGCAATGACTAGAGGCTTGACCAAAAAGTGATGAGAAACTGGTTGTCTCGATATGAGAAAATTTTGGGGATCCCAAATTGTACCCACACTTGTTCAAAGAAGAGATTGGCATTGGTCTCCACTGTGATTCTCTTCTTGTAGGCGTCCAGAATCTCCATCTTGGAAAAGAGATCAACAACCACAAAACACAGTCATTTCCCCACTTGGTGGACAGAAGGCCTAACATGTAGTCCATTGAGATGAATTCCCAAGACCTCACAGGAGTAGGCAGAGGAGTGTACATTCCTTGGTTCTTAATGGTTGGTTTGGCAATAGCACAAGCAATGCAGGATCAGATATACTTGTTGACATCCTGTCAAAGTTTCAACCAATAGAAATGTCATTGCAACATTTCCACTGTCTTTTCCATGCCGAAGTGTCCTACCACCCAACTATAGTGGGATTCCCAAATCATCTTCTCTCACTCACTTTATGGAATGAATAGATGGCCCAAATGGCACAACATCCCATCATGAAGATGGACATTAGTGATAGTTGTGTTTGCGCCCAACATTTGGTAGGTGTTGGAGAAGTCATGATATATCTCATAGAGGTGGGGGCATATAGAGGTCTCGTGTCCGCAAGAATTGAGCATTGTGATAAGTGTCAAGACTGGAGGTCGACTGAGGAAATCAGTGAATCAATTGGTACTTCCTGTTTTATAATTGATGATGAGGTAGAACTGTTGCAAATATGTGGACCACTTATGATGGCGGCCATTCTGCAATTTTCCTTCTGTCTGCATGAACTGCATCGGCTTATGATCAATGTGGATGAATTTCTCCTTCCTGATAATGTAATGCCTCCATTGGAGGCAGGCTTGAAAAATGGAGTACATTTCTTTGTCATAAGTAGGGTACTTACGGATGACATATGATAGTGTCTCACTATGATAGAACACGGGGTAGACGTTTTGAGTGATAACTGCGCCCACAACATAGTCTGAAGCATATGTCTTGATATCAAAGGGTTGTTGCAGGTCAGGTAATGAAAGCATTGGGGAAGAAAAAAATCACTGCGTCAGATCATCGAACAGTTTTTTCTGGGAGAATCCCCACACAAATTTTTCCTTACCACCACCTCTGGTTATTTGGTTGAGGGCCCATGCAATATGGGATAATCCCAACACGAACCTTCGATAGAAATTGGCAAGGCATAAGAAGCTATGAAGCTCAGTGAGCATGGTTGGGGTTGGGAATTCATGGATGTCTTGGATCTTGGATGGATCAACATCCATACCATGCACATCAACAATGGATCCTAGGTACTAGAACCTGTCCATGCCGAAGGAGCATTTTTCCAAGTTAGCATATAGCTTGTGTTGTCACAAAGTGTGAAAAACCTATTGAATATGTTGGAAGTGTTCTTCCCAAGTCTTGTTGTAGACAAGGATGTCATCCAGATATACCACCGCAAAATAATTAGTGAAAGGCCACAAGATATCGTCCATCATCCTCATGAAAAATTTTGGGGCACTTGTCAAACCAAAGGGCATGACCATCCATTCAAAAATACCTTCTTTTGACTTGAATACAAATTTTCATACATCTGTCAGTTCTATTGGGACCTGATGGTAGCCAGACTTCAGATCAATCTTACTGAAAAAAATTTCCCCCTTGAGCTAATCAAGGAGATCATTGATTCGGGGAATCGGGTATCGATTCATGACTGTGATTTTATTTAGGTCCCGATAATCAATGCAAAGTCGCCAAGTTTTGTCTTTCTTCTACACTAACACAATTGGGCTTCCACAAGGTGATGAGATGGGTCGGATGTGCCCCTTGTGGAGCAGCTCTTAGATATGATGTTTGATCTCCTCATTTTCTAGCAGAAAGTGAAGATAGACTGGCCCATTGGGTAGCGGTGCACCAGGGGTCAGATCGACAGGATGCTTGACCTGACAGTGCAGAGGTACCCCAGTAGGTGATGAGAAGATGTGTTTATATTCTTCCACAACCTTATCCACTTTCTTATGTTGTGTGGAGAGGTTGGTCGTGGAGGCCATGGATGTGGCTACAACCTTTCACTCACTTTGAGAGAGAATCACGAAGAAGACAAACTTCTTGGTCTGAGAAATGATTTCCTGCATTTCTTGGCAGAGATCAAGAAATTAGCACTAGGTGGGACTACCTCGAGTATCATGTACAATTTCTTGTTCAAAGTAATACTAACACTGCGAGGTCTAGACTCATATAAATCATGACATTTCCATAAGTAAGGTTGGCCCAAAAGAACATCACAAACTTCATGGGGAGAAACATCACATAATACCTCATCTTTGAATGGCTTAATGTCGTATGACAGGTGCACTTTCGGCTGACGCGAAGATGGCTTCCTTGATAGATCCATCCAATGGTGTAGGGTTGCAAGTGCGGTGTTTTCTACAAGACTATCTGCTTGAAAACCTTTGTTGATATGAGGTTCTTCTGGCTACCACTATTAATGATGATGTGCAACAGAGTGCCTTTTACCCACATCTGTGAATGAAAGAGGCACTCTCCTTCCTCTGGCTCATTAGGTTCACCGGGATGGATCTTGGTCGTAGAAATAGTGGCACTAGGTTCTATGTCAATGATCTATCTCCCCTTTTCTGGTTCTGAATCATAGTTGGAACCTGCATCGGATTCATAGTCTTTTACCTCAACCACTAATGACTGCTTTGAGTGACAATCAACAGTCTTATGCCAGGGGATATTATGGAAGTCACACCACTTCCCGATATCTTTCTTCATCTTCCCATTGTCCTTATTTTCTTATGGTTTGGAATGGTTGTCCTGAGGTTTCACATATTTTCTCTTTCCTTTGTTATATGGGTTGGGATACCCTTTTACTGCTTCTCTTGTGAGGGGTTCCCAGACCCAAACAGCCTCGTCTTTTGTTTCATTTTCTACTTGATTTTGATGGAAGATTGATAGGCCACGACCAAGGATGATATGTCCAAAAACTCCATTTATGTATGGATATATCTATGCATACCACCAAAGTACTTTAGCACCATATGTGACTCAAAATATTTGATACCCATCTTGGTGCGCAAGGTATGTAATACATTAGTGAACCCTGACGTTGTTTGATCTCTTTCCTGTCGCAATGTGGTCCATCTTGTATACAAGTCATCATAACTTCCAATAGGGTAGTATTGTTCCTTAATAGAATTCCCGAAGGAACCCCAAGTGCGTGAAACTGCAAATAATGTAAATCACTCTATTTCCTTTTTCTCATAGAAATTCTCCCACCAATCTTTGACATGGGGGACGACCTTGAGGAGCGCAAATGTAATATTTTCTCTATCGAAAAATTTGTGGACAGAGAAATATCCTTATAGAAGGTTTAACCATTTATCTACAACATTTGCATCTATTTGACCTTCAAATATAGGAATATCGAAATTGATTTGTACCTTGAATGGGGAGTGCCTTCGCTTGAGGTGGATGCGTCGCTTATCGACAACTATCGAAGGATTTGTGAAAAGTTGTCAATCATCTCATTCCCTTGTCACTCAAAGGATTCCTCGAGCAACATTTTGAAAGGATATCTTATCCCTTCATCTTCCTTTGGGCATTCAAGAGCATTTTTCCTCAAGAGAAACAAGCTCGATACCCAACTCTGTATACCCTAACCGTGTTGGGGACATGCATTAAAAAATGACAAGGAGCAAACCGCTCTGATACCACTGATCCAAATTTATGAGAAAAATGAAATGAACCCATGGATTTATAATATTAAAAAAGAGACATAGTGAACAATAATAGAGATACAGTAAAACTTGAATTCTATTAAATAAGAAATGTGTTGAAAACTGTAAAATGCAGACTAAAAACAAGCTTGCTAGAATGGTGGCAGCTTATCTTTGAGAAGAGATGTGACATCTACGCTCATTCGCAAGAAGATGATTGCAATGAGGCTTTGAAGGCATTTTTTACAAAAAAAATGAATGCCAAAACCCTAGACATCCAAAAACCTAATCGTAGGAAATGAAGCACCAAAAGTCATGTGGGCCTCGTTGGGGTAAGTTAGTACATTAACTTCCCGAGGTCATAACTTTTGCATACAATATTCGTTTAGGGTGCACGATAGCTCGTTGGAAAGGTATTGACAAGGAGCTACATTTAGGGGGGTCAATTAGAGAATTTTTAAAATTTGAGGTGTCTGATCACGAAAAAGTGTCGTTTAGGCCCTCAAAATTGCCCCAAAAGTTCAGGAATCAAAAAACTGCTAAAACTAGTAAGTTTCAAAAAAATTGTTTTGAGCTAGTTGGACAAGATGGGTGGCCACCGATATATTCCTAGAGCATATGTATCCCTTGATATTCAATTTTTGTGGAGTTGAGATACCTGAAAGTGTATGAAGTGAAATGAGCAGTTATAGTGATGCCCCGGGATTGACAACTAGATCTTCAGCATGATCACTGGATGAAGCCTCCTCTAGGTTCGGAGCTTCATCTGATGGGATGTATTCATAGGGATAGGAAGTTGAGGCATCAATCTGGAATAATTTTTGTTCTCTACATTTATGCCATGGTGCATACTTTTAATCACAATAGTAGAAAAGTCCTTGCTTGCGTCGTTTCGCCATTTTAGCTGGAGAGACATTTTGGATGTTCAAGGTTTGGGAAAGGAATATTGGAAAACAGAGCCTTCAGAGATGGTTCCTGAAGGATATTCTCTGCTTCCCTGGATAATTGACACACCTGCAACTAGGTAGTAGGATGATGCATACTCACATGAGCTTTGATGGTGTTCTTTAAGCCACTGATAAAACATTCAAGATAAAATTCATCAGATAAGCCCTCGGGTCTGATAGCCAAATTTGCGAATGTTGTGATGAAGTCTGATACTGATCTAGTTTGGCGTATATTTGTGATCTTTCCCAAAAAATGAGATTCATGATCAAAATGGGCACAAACTGCTTTAGTGAACATGCTCCAAGTGGGGAATCTAGGATGACACTTTTATGCCATTACCATCATTGTCACTGTTCTTTATCTAGGTATAGAACCCCAACATGGAGTTTGGTCTCATCATCCTGAATATCATGGAGGACAAAGTATTGTTCCATTTGAGACACCCACCCAGCTAGTTTAGAACCATCAAATTTATGCATGTCAATTTTGGGCACCTTATTCCAGGAGTGTGTAGACCCCCAAGGGGAGTGGGACAACTGAGTATGGTCATGCTGGGAAGACTATGGGTCAGTTGGAATGTACTCAACATGATTACCCTTGAGGTTTTGTAGTACCTCTTCTAGTTGTTGGGAGATTGATTGATGGGATACCCTGATGGATTTAAGGCCTTCCTCTAGGGTTGTTTTCCTATACTTCATGTCATCATGGCTTTGGGAGCGGGTAGTAGGCATGGTGGAGGATTCAGTATCCGATCAGGTGTTGGGAGGGAAATATGGGTCACAAAATTTGATAGGTACGAAGGTGATCAATGCAAAAAAAGGAATCCAAAGGGATAGGTGTCAAATAAGGGTGTCTTGGAAACCACAGAAAAAAAAAGTATTAAAAGTGAAGGGTACCACTGCGATCAAAATGAAGAGAGGAATTCAATGGGATAGGTTACAAATAAGGGTGCTAAAAATCCCCTGATTTTATTTTTTTTACTCCTGCAGAGATATACTCTGAGATGAATAATATTGTAGTGTTTCAATGGCCAAATTCTTAATAGGAAGAAATGTGTAGGAATTTCCCAACTGGAATTAAATAAACACAATTGAACAGCAATAGATCTGGTCGGTTCTATTGATTTGTCCATCCCAAGGGTTAGGGGATTAAAGTGTTCTACAGACAAGGGTTTTCCATGTTTTATATCTCTTTGAAATACGCCTGGGATCCAACAATAGTATTTGGACCAATATCTCAGGGAACCAACTAAGGAGGCTAGACCGTACCCTTAGCCGTACTACCCGACTAACCAGGTACGAGAGAGTATATTCCCAAGCATTTTTCTCGATCACACTATAGAAGTCAGGTGACCGATCGGTTTATCTATGGAGGACTTCAGGATGCCTAGGATGATTTGTATATAGGTGTTTTCTAATTCACTACCACGCAAAGGGGAACCAACAGGGGTTACAAGGGTGGCCAATAGATGTGCGCTTAAAAACCACTTGTATTTATTGCATGTATGACTCCCCGACCGTGGGTTTATGTGTGTACCGAAATATATTTGTATCTTAAAGATGTCGGAATACATCTCTACCCTAAAAACAAAATTACCCCACAAGTCGTGCCATGGAAAGAGCTCTGATACCACTTGGAATATTCGAGATATAATATTTTGTGCATAACATAAATATTGAGCAAGCAATAGTGGAACAATAATGATATATCCAGAACAATATCACAATAATAGAATAATAACACAAGAAAGAGATCCTTTATTAATGATAGCAATGTTCACTTGCCTCTTCAAGGGGGAAACCTCCAACAAAGAAGAGCTCTATTACAATAATATTCAAGACAAACTTCTCCCATGCCTCCTAAACTTATTTATATTAATTCTACCTTCTAAGGAAACTTCTAGAGGAAGATCTTTCTAGAAGTGAGGCTTCTATTAGGTCTTATTACATTGACTTATTCTCATTTATTTATTAGGCCTTATTAACTAATGTCGACCTTTATTGCATAGAAAATATATCCCACTAACTAATGAACCATGTGTTGGTTGTGGAGCCTAATTATATTCCCGATTCAGAGGTCCTTTCTTTCAGCCATGTTTATACCCCATGAAGTATTTACACCCTAGAAGTATGTACACTCTTCCATGCGGGGGAGTGTAGAGGGGGATTACCCCCTCTACGGGGTCCAGGGTGGCTATCCCCTCGGCTGGGGGGTCCAGGGGCAAGCGAGCCTCTGGTGGGAAAAATTACCTTGTAAAAGTATATTTTAATTTCATTGTAAATCTAGACCGTTCATTATAAGGTCACAGATCTAACGGTAGAAGTTATGTTAGGGTTTTTTTCCCTAGAAGGCAACCCTCTCTTATGAGGGAAATGTATTGCAGCTATGTATCATAGCGAATATTGTATTATGAGACGAGAGACTGTGAGAGAAATAAGAGGAAGTTACAACAGGTTTGTTGTAGGTTGTATCCCTTCATATGCTGGATAATAATAAAGGAAGGACCTGGAAATTTCTCTGTTTGATGTAGCCCACACTGGGTGAATCATGTAAATCTGTGTCTCTATTGCATTTTGTATCTTCTGTGTTTTGTTTTTGCATTTGTTTTATTTTATTGCTCCACGGTCTTGTTGTTTTCTAACAATTGGTATCATAGGGAAAGGTAACTCGTAGGAAAGGAGGGTTCCTAGTTCGAGTGGGATAAATGTCAGAAAATGGAAAGTTTAGGGTCGAAAAATTTAACGACCAAAACTACTTATTATGGAAGATGTAGATGGAATATTATTTATATCAGAAAGATCTATTCCTACCATTGGGCAGACTAGAAAAGAAACCGATGGCTATGAAGGATGAAGAATGGGAGATTCTTGACAAAAAGGCTCTAGGAACGACACGACTAAGACTAGCAGCGTCAGTGGATTTCAATACTTCAAAAGAAAAGACAACAAAGGGTTTGATGGATGCATTGGCTAAATTGTATGAAAAACCCTCGACATCCAATAAGGTATTTCTAATGAAGATATTATTTAATATGAAGATGTCAGAAGGTGGGTCTGTTGCAGATCATTTAAATGAATTCAATAAGGTTACTAATCAACTAAGTTCTATAAAAGTGGACTTTGATGATGAGGTTAGGGCGCTTCTAATCTTGTGCCCATTGCCAGAAAGCTGGAACGGCTTGGTCATGGCTGTAAGTAACTCGGTCTCTAGTTCAAATACTTTAAAATTTGATGATGTTGTTGGTGTTATCCTTAGTGAGAAAATGTGATGGAAAAGCACAGGTGATACATCAAGTAATGCGTTGAACATGGAGAACATGGTATAACAAAAGGATAGAGGAAAGGGCCCAAGAAACCGCGGGAATTATAGGAAGGGCATATCCAAATCCAAACTTGGAAATATAGAGTGTTGGAATTGTGGGAAGAAAGGACATCTAAAGAAAGACTACAGAGCTCCAAAGAAACAAAGAGATGGACACCAAGAGAGAAATTAGGAAGCAAGTGTAGCAGGTGATGTGTTATAAGATGCTTTGATTCTTTCTGTAGATAATATTTCTGAGTCTTGGGTAGTAGATTCAGGGGCTTCATTTCATGCCACACCCCATAGGAAACATTTTCTAGATTATGTTCAAGGTTATTTTGGACAGGTTCATTTGGGTGATGATGCACCATGCAAAATTGTTGGAATGGGAAAGGTAAAAATAAAGCAACGCAATGGTTGTTGAAAGAGGTAATACATGTTCCAGATTTAAGGAAAAATATGATTTCAACAGGGCAGTTGGAAAATGAACGTTGTATATCCATATTTACAGATAAGACGTGGAAGGTCATCAAAGAATCATTGGTGATAGAAAAAGGAGAGAAGGTAGGTACATTGTATTTATGTACTGGTAATATTGAATCATCTATCTCTTTAGCTTCTACAGGAGTGGATACAGCACTGTGGCATCATAGGTTGGGACACATGAGTGAGAAGGGTATGCAGATACTTCACAAAATAAATTTGTTACTAGATCTTAAACAAATTGATTTGGACTTCTATGAGCATTGTGTTTATGAAAAACAAAAGAGAGTCAGATTTCTGAGAGTCGAAAAAGAAAAGAATAATGAAAGGTTAGATTTTGTGCATACATATGTATGGGGACCAACTTAGGTATCATATCTTGGTGGCTTTCATTATTATGTTACTTTTATTGATGATGCAACTAGAAAAACTTGGGTTTATTGCATTCGACAAAAATCCTATGTTTTTTATACTTTTAAGAAATGGAAATCTTTGGTTGAGAATGAGACAGGAAAAAGTTTGAAGTGTCTCAGATCAGATAATGGAGGTGAATATTGCAGCAAGGAGTTTGATGATTACTTTTCCAAGAACACCACAAGAAAATGGTGTGTCAGAAAGGATGAACAAGACAATCATGGAGCATGCAAGGAGTATGAGATTGCATGTTGGTTTTCCCTTACAGTTATGGGAAAATGTTGTAGATATTGTTTTTTACTTAATAAATAGAGGACCTTCAAGCTCTTTGGATGGTAGAATTCCAAAGGAGGATTGGATAGGAAAAAAGGTAAACTATTCTTTTTTGAAAACTTTCGGTTGTGAAGCATTTGTCCATATTGATAAAGAAAATAGAACAAAGCTTGAGGAAAAATCCAAGAAGTGTACCTTTATTGGATACGGTGTTAATGATTTTGTTTATCGCTTATGGGATTATGAAAATAAAAAAATCATTAGGAGTAGAGATGTCATATTCAATGAGAAGGTCATGTACAAAGATCAGTTCCATGGAAAGAAACAGGAAAAAGAAAAACAAGAATACACAGTGCTTGATGAGATCACTGAAAAAGAAATTCCAAAGGAACCAAAAAATCAAAATGTAGAACAACAGGAGCAGTAGGTGCCTCAAACACCTGCAAGTGTTGTTAGAAAATCTACCAGGTTAAGTATACCCCCTGAACGATACTCTCCTTCCATTGTATTGACTGTGTTGATTGATTACGGTGAACTAGAATGTTATGAAGAGGCAATGCAGTGGGAGCACCAAAAAAAGTGGGAACAAGGCATGAAAGAGAAATGGATTCTCGATAAAACAATATGCAGGAATTGGATTCCAGTTGCTGTAGGAAAAGAGCATTACTTGAGAATAAATGGGTTTACAAGTTGAAGGAAAGAAGATGGAGGAATAAAAATTTAAGGCTAGACTTGTTGTAAAAGGGGTTTTGCACAAAAGAAAGGTATATATTTTGATGAAAATATTTTCTCTGTTGTTAAAATGACTTCAATTAGGACTATTTTAAGTCTTGTGGCGTACATCTTGAACAATTAGATGTTAAAACAACCTTTCTCCATGGGGATTTGGAGGAAGGAATTTATATTGACGACCGAGGGGCGGAGGAATAAAGCGGTACAAGGCTAGACTTGTTGTAAAGGGGTTTGCACAAAAGAAAGGTATATATTTTGATGAAATATTTTCTCCTGTTGTTAAAATGACTTCAATTAGGACTATTTTAAGTCTTGTGGCATTGCATCTTGAACAATTAGATGTTAAAACAACCTTTCTCCATGGGGATTTGGAGGAAGAGATTTATATTCAGCAGCCACAGGGGTATGAGGTCAAAGGGAAGGAGAATTCAGTATGCAGGTTGAAGAAGAGCTTGTATGGACTAAAGCAAGCTCCAAGGCAGTGGTATTTGAAGTTTGACAGGTTTATGACAGAATATGGTTATAGTAGATGTCATTCTGATCACTGTGTTTATTTCAAAAGGCTATAAAATGGAATCTATATTATCTTTCTATTGTATATAGATGGCATGCTTGTTGCAGGGTCTAATATGGAGGATATAAATGTGTTCAAGAAGAAATTATCTAATTCGTTTGTGATGAAAGATTTGGGTATAAACCCTAAAATCATAGTAATAGTTGTACTAGAAGAAGAATTGGTTTCCCACACTGCTACTTCATATATATATATATATATATATATATAAGCAATGGCTGCTTAGACACAATATTTACACAAACTCTATGCATGCACATAATTGAGCGATTCTAGATAATTCTATCATAGAAATATGTACAAGTATAATTCTAGCAGTCATTACCATGACAAAATTGCATAATTACCCGCTCCTCTGGTGTAATTATACAACTAACTGCGTATAAACAAAATATACAGGTATAAGAGACTCTTAACAGAATATGCTCACAAGTATAGTTATAGTTGTGATCATCATTATTTGTAACATATAATTGTCATATCCGCACAATCCTAGAAACAATAGTCAAGGAGAATTACAACAGTAAAAATCCGTGACAACAGTCACATACCACGACTTATGTACACGTTTAATAGTAGGTATTCTGAATGGTAATTAACACATCAAATACCAATATTGTAAAAAAAACCATCTAATCATCAAACAAGCATACACGTCCCTAAATCATTCACAGGAAGATTCAACCTTTAGTTATAGTTTAATTATACAGGGTACAAAAATACTTATCTATTACAGTTGATAGCCGACCAAATAATTGTGGGTGTTCACCTTTCCACCCAACCATAGGCTCAAATTCATTCACTTTTAGAATCATGGCCACCCCCGTGCCAAGCCATGATACCACTAGGGAATCTCTCACAGGTTATCAACAAGATTTGGAGATCACTCTCCTTCACTCTACTCTTGGTAGATATTTTCCATAAACCCACCTAGCCCAGGCCTCATCGAGGTTTATCATATTTCTTCCTAGCATCAATCTCGTGACCCTCTTATCTTGGGTTGGGTTTTCTCATCTTCTCATTGCACGCACTCATGCCTTCCTTTCAGCAGCTTCCTTCCTCAGAGGCCCAACTCTCCTCCATTTCTTTATTTTCCTCCATATCCCAGTCGCATGCATGACATAGGCATGTTCTTGACCTATCCTTATGTTTCTTTTGTCAGAAGGAAACTCGTGGGTCAATCCTAGGATATTATGGTGATATTTCCTATTGTCCTCTAGATGATCACTTCCTATCCCTTCTAACAACCCTCCATACTTCCATTCATTGGGGTGGTTATTTGTTCAATTACCAACCTCTCTCATTAATTGATTCATCTTGAAATCAGTGCTAAGGGAAGTAATATGAATAAGGCTTGAGGTCATTTAGTTTATTAGGGCCTCCTCTCATTCCACTAGTGATATCATGGCTTGTACTTTAAGGCTTCACCCCACAGTCATTTTTGGCATTTACAATTAAACAATAATACATTCACAATATTCACATGGCATTGCAAGGCAATCACTAATCATGATATATTACATGTATTCATGGTTTAGAGAGGGGGTGTTACAGGCTCATTATAATGGGGAGGAAGTTGGTTAAATTTTGAATCTCTTGATTTGGAGAATTTAGAAGCAAAGGAGTGGGACACATTTTTTCAAAAAATTATAGCTAGTAACATCTACCTCAGGGAAGAGGAGAAAAAATCAGATTGGGCAAGAAATCTTCTTGATGGTTTCTATTGGGTTGTTATATTTTTTGCATTGAAAGAATAGTTAACTGAATAGCTATTTGAGGTGGATCGACTAGGTGATGAATCAACTGATGGGTCAAGTCAAGTTGATGGTTAAGTAGAAGTTCTAAGTGGTCGACCGAAAATTCAAAAGGTCAACCGAAAGTAGGCCGAGTGGAAGCTGATTGGAGATCAACTAGAGGTTGAATGGGTAGTCGACTGTAACAAAATCTTGAGATTCTTGGGATTGCAACCATTCATCCACATAGATCTATAACCATTTTTTCGGCACCATGATTTAGGGTTTTTCATGTAGTAAAGCCTATAAATATGTAGTGTTGTAATTGTAATAATATTGATGTTCATGTTGATGTTGTTAGTAGTAGCTTGGTCATGTAGATGTAATCTGAATTGGCTACAGGGTTGCTCTTGTGTGAAGCAAGAGAGAAGAATGATGATTGTTTCTTAGGTGTAGACCAAGGTTAGTCATGTAACGTTTTATTATATGAATGAATAAGAAAATTCAAGAGAATGAGATGCTCAATGAATGTTAGTTTTATTGGTTAAGGGTTTCCAAGGTAAAATCTATGTGTACTATGTGTGTTTGTCATTTATTTTCATCTTTAATTATGTCTTCCCTTTCTTGGTTGGCTTAGTGTGAGTGGTTATTTCTGTACAATTGGTATCAAAGTTTCTTTGATACAAGCTGGTATCATAGAAAGGTTAATAAGATCTTGGATCTAATCTAAATGTAGGTCCAATGGTAGTTGCAAGTTAGTGATATTTAATTTATGCTTGAAATAATGGCAAGCAATTTTAGGAAAGAGATCGAAAAATTTAATGGCCATAATTTTGAGATTTGGAAGCTTAATATGGAAGATATCCTTGTATATCGAGAATGACGGGTAGTTGTGAGTCTCGGAACAATTTCAACAAGTATGTTGAAAGAAGAATGGGAGAAAATCAAGAGGAGGGAAACGAGTATGATTCGAATTTTTCTTGCAGATTTGATATTATTGAATGTCTTAGGTGAAGACTCTACAAAGAAACTGTGGGACAAGTTGGGAATATTGTATCAATCGAAATCCATGGTAAGCAATTTGTTCCTTTGGAATAAATTGTCTCTTCTAAGGATGAGTGATGGGATCTCAATAACGGAGCACCTGAGTGCATTCAATATTATAATAAGTCAGTTATTATTTGTGGACATTAAAATCACTAAAGAGGAGAAATGTATCAACATGTTGTCTTCTTTTCCATATTCATGTGATAGGTTAGTCATGAATATTGGGAGTAATTCAACCACATTAATGCTTGAATATGTGGTTGCATCTTTGTTTTCAAAGGAAATTAGGAGAAATAACATGGACGGATAGACTAAGGATGCCTTAATGATGAGAGGTCGACCAGTTAATAGAGATAAAGTAAAATTATCATGTAGAAAGTCTAATTCAAAGGGTAGATGATCTAGGTCATCAGTTCAGTCGATGAGAAGATGTTGGAAATGTGAAAAAATTGGTCATTACAAGAGAGAATACAAGATGAAAGAAACTGATATCAATCTAGGATATGATCAGAAGCAGTCGACTAAGAGAAAGACTACTCTAGATAAAGGAGGAGATGTCTATATGCTATCAACTAGTACACAATTAGATCATGACGTTTGGTTAATTGACTCGGGTGCATCTTTTCATATGACACCTCATAGGGAATGGTTCTATGAATATGAGATATATTAAGGAGGAAATTTATTCTTGGGGGATGAATTGACAACCAAAATTGATATACGAGAAATATTCTAATTGATGCTACAAATGGGAGGAATAGAACCCTTCAAGGTGTGCTGCATATTTTTTTGTTTGGAAAGAAATATAATATACATCAGAAAAATAATTGATTCAAGTGTACACACTTTATTTTATAAGGATACATGAAAAATTATCAGGGGAACGACGGTCTTAATGAAAGGAGTTCAGATTAGAACCCTATACAAGTTATCAGGGAGTGTTGACTCGAATGGATGTAACCACATTTGTGTTTATGAAGTCAACTCAAGTACGAATCGACTCGACTCGAATCTACTCAGGTCGATTCAAATCAAACAGACTTGATTTTTCTTTGTCAAGTTGACCTGACCATGTTTTGGCACTAGAGGATGGGACATATTGGAGAAAAAGGACTTGTGTATTATGAATAATAAAGACGTGGTCATTTGGGAGTCGATTTCTATGAACATTTCATATATGTAAAACAAAATAGTGTTAGATTCCCATCTAGAGCTATAAGGGAAAAAGGGATTATGGAATTGATACATAGTGATATGTTTGGTCCTGTACCAATCCCTTCACTAGGAGGATCTCTATATTATGTCTCTTTCATAGATGATTTCTCGAGGAAGACATGGATATATTTCCTAAGGAATAAATTATATGTTTTTGATAAGTTCAAAGAGTTTAAATCTCTTGTGGAAAACCAAATAGATAAGAAGATCAAGGTGATGAGAACTGACAATGGAGATGAGTTATGTGGAAAGGATTTTGAGAAGTTTTGCAAGAAGTGTGGAATAGCACACAAAAATACCACACCATATACCCCTAAGAAAAATGGAGTTGTTGAAAGAATGAATAAGACCTTGATGGAAAAGGCAAGGAGCATTCTTAGTGGTGTCGGGCTCGCACAAGAATTCTGGGTAGAGGCAGCCGACCATGTAAAATATTTGGTAAATGGGTCTCCTTCATCAGCACTAGTCAACTCAAATCCATATGAGGTATGGTTTGGTAAGAATCCTTTGCTTTCACATCTCATATTCTTTGTCTATGATGCATTTGTGCATATTCCAAAGGAAAAAAGGAACACGTTGGAAAATAAGGCAATCAAGTGTATTTTCATCGGTTACAATGAGGGAATAAAAGGATATAAAATATGGGATCCAGTGTTGAGGAAAACAATGTATAGCCAAGATGTGATATTTAGGGACGTTGGAGGAACTTCCAGGACTGAATAGGCTCAAATGAGAAAATAACTAGAGAAGCTAGTAATTGAGCTGAGGAACAAAGAACATGATTCATATGAGTTGACTGAATTAGATGAATAGGTGGAACAATAGACTCTGGTTGTAAGAAGGTATAAATGAGTAAGGAAACCAATTTAAAGGTATAGTATTCATGATTTTCATTCTTCATTTGTGTTATCTACCACTGATGATGAGCCCAAGTCAGCCAGGGAGGCAATAGACTCAACAAAGGGTAAACTCTGGAAGGACACCATGGTCAAAGAAATGGGATCCTTGCAAAATAATGAGACATGGGATTTTTCCGAGTTACCTAATGGAAGGAAACCCATCAGTAGCAAGTGGGTGTTCAATAAAAATTTGAACACAACAAGTCAAGTCGAGAAATTTAAAGATCGACTAGTAGCAAAAGGGTATTCCTAAGTCAAGGGAGTCGATATCGGTGAGATTTTCTCTCCTATTGAAAAATTAAATTCTATTAGAGTTATAATTTATATGGATACAACATTTTATCTTGAAATAAAACAAATGGATGTGACGACAACATTCCTACATGGGGGCCTAGAAGAAAAAATCTACATTAAACATATTTAAGGATTTGTAGTAAAAGGCAAGAAATATATGGTGTGCAAGTTCAAAATATCCCTTTATGGTCTAAAGCAATCACCGAGTATGTGGTACCAGAAGTTTGACACATACATCCTTATTTTGGTATTTGTAAGAAGCAAGGTTGATCACTAATTATATTCTAAGGAAGAAGGTGATTGGTATATATATGTAGCTTTGTATGTCGATGACATGCTACTGATCAGAAACAATATGGATGTTATAAAGGAGGTGAAGATACTACTATCCTCCAAGTTCAACATGAAGGATCTTGGTACAACAAACATCATTTTGGGAATGGATATTAAGAGAGATAGGGTAGTTAGAAAGATTTGGTTAAGTCAGATAAATTACTTTGAAACCGTCTTGAAACATTTCAACATGCATGATTGCAAATCGGTCAAGGTACCATTTCTTGTGAGATAAAAATGAACTATTGAACAATGTCCAAAGGCGCGGGAATAAATATAGGACATGGCACATGTTCCATATGTTAGTGTCGTTGGTAGTCCAATGTATGCAATGGTCTTCACTCAACTAGATATTAGTCATGTAGTGGGAGTATTGAGAAGATACATGTAAACACTTGGAAAAGATCATTGGACTATTGTCAAGAGAGTGTTTAGGTACATGTGTGGTAGAACAAAATATGCTATTTGTTTTCAAGGAAAGCATAAAACTAATAGGGAAGTAAATATACATTTCTTTGTCGATGCCAACTGGGCTAAAGATCTGGATCGACAAAGATCGATCAATGGATATGTGCTCAAGATGTTCAGTAGAGAAATTAGTTGGATGAATAAGAGACATGCAGTCGTATCCTTGTCGACAACAAAATTTGAATACATGGCAGCCACTCATGCAAGAAAATAAGCCATATGGTTGGATCGACTATGTTCAGGGATTGGGTTTGAGGAGAGAGCTATGAAAATAAATTGCAACAGTCAAAGTGCAATATTTCTGGCAAAGAACCCAACTTACCATTCCAAGAAGAAGCATATTTATGTACAATATCATTTCGTGAGAGACATGGTGGAAAGAAAGAAGGTGTTTTTGGAGAAATTAAACACTTTGGAAAACATAGAAGTCTCTTTGACCAAGTCTATGAGTGTTGTGAATTTCTCTTGGTGTACAAAGGAAATGAGCATTGTTTCCCTAGGTCAATGAACATAATTTTTGGTTCTCATGTATCAGAAATGAAGACAACAAGTGGGAGAATGTTGATTTTTTATATTGTTTGCAGTGAAAGAAGAATCAATTGACTGGCTAGTTGAGGTGGATCAATTGGGTGATGAATCAACTAATGAGTCAATTCAAGTCTATGGTTAAGTTGAAGGTCGAAGTGGTCGATTGAAAATTCAAAAAGACAACTGATAAGAGGTCAAGTGGAAATCAACTGGAGACGGACTGGAGGTTGAATGGGTAGTAAACTAGTATCTAACTGGTAGTCGAATGTAACAAAATCTTGAGATTGATGGGATTGAAACCAATTATCCCCATGGATCTGTAACCATTTTTTGGGCACCATGATTTAGGGTTTTGCATGCAATCAAGCCTATAAATATGGTTTGTTGTAATTGTAATAATATTGATATTGTTAGTAGCATCTTGGTCATGTAGATGTAAGTTGAATTAGTTGTAGGGTTGTTCTTGTGTGAAGAAAGATAATAGGATGACGATTGTGTCTTAGGTGTAGAACAAGTATATTCATGTAACTCTTTATTCTATGAATGAATAAGACAACACGAGAGTAAGAGACGCTCAAGGAATGTTGGTTTTCCTAGTTAATGGTTTCCAGGGTAAAATATTTGTGTAATGTGTGTTTTTCATTTATTTTCATATTTAATTATGTCTTCTCTTTTCTAGTTAGTTTAGTGTCAGTGGTTATTTCTCTATAATTTCTACATTACCAATATTGTTATAACTCAAAATGCCACTTATATGCATCATTGATGTTTGCCCACTCATTCATACATATTCCAACCCTCTTTGATGGAGTTCTTCTCAAAAACAACTTTTTGTATGGCATACATGCCCTGTTGCATATGTAGAGTGCGTACATATGTTAGTTTCACACCTAAAATCCCGCTTACATATGCTTGTTGCATAACTAAAAGCATGTGTGTACTCTAAAAAGTGAAAAAAAAAAATCCATGCATTTCCGCGGAGTTTATGGGCTATATTAGGTTTTGCAACCATCTTACCTCGTGTATCCCTTCTGGAAACGAATTAACTATCATTTTATCGTATAAAAAGGGCCATAGGGGGGTAATTTGGATATATAAAACAAGAGGCAAGAGAATTCTACCAAATTTTCTCCCTTGTTTCCCAAGCCTTCTTCATTTTGCTCTAAGTTTCATCCTAAACATTCCATTCCATCCACCTTCCTTATACCATCCATCATTTTCCCTTTATATTGCCATGTTCGTGGTGAAAATGGTATTGGGAATAGTTCACTTGGAGACAAAGTAGAGAAACCTAGGTGAGGTTCGTCGAGCGGCGCCAACAAAGTTCAGGTTGTAACCTTCAATTTTGTTATTAATAAAACAAAAAAGTTTTGGTCCTAGATATTTATGTCTATGTGTTTGTGCTTCTGAATGTTTTCATGAATAACTAAATCGTTAGATAATCTTGATAATTAAGCATATGTTGTCCTATATTGTTCTATAGCATTGTTTCAGGACAAATTTTGGAGGAGACCTACAATCATGGAACAGACAACAATCGGAAGGGATCGACATCAATCATAAGGACTTAAGGTAAACATTTATATCTTCCTTATCTTCCCTTAATTATCACAAGGTTGTGTTTGGTTTGGGGTAGAATAGAATATTTTCTGTATTTTAGGGTGTCAAGGCTTTGCCTAGTCACTAGACCCAGATTAGGGGGATTTTCCCCATAGAAGAATTAGTGACTCCATTGGGGAGTCTCTCTAGCGTCTTGTTAGGAGATCTTTGTTTGGCTTGAGTTCCTATTTTTTGTTGAGTGTTCTGAGTCTGTTTGGGTTTCTGGTCACCTTCCAGGTGCTTACCAACTTCCCTAATCTAGATGGTCTGTCTGAATATTTCTCTTTATTGAGAATTTCCAGTAGTGTACGTTGTTGTGGGGTATTCTACCCTACGGACTAATAAGCTAGGGCTCTAAACTTATACGCAGAAAATGACCCTTAAGATTTAACTTTTAACCTTCTACCCAAAATCTCAACCCCTTTTTGAGCAAACAATGGAAGAATCGACTCACCTTTTTGACGATGCTTGAAGTAGATCCTCCGTTGAGCCTTCTATTTCCTTGCTGCTGCTGCCCCTTATACAAAGCTTCCTGCAATCAAGATAAGACTACACATGCATGCTACTGATCTAATAGGGGGTTAGAAATAAAACATAAATCAAATGACATAGATGAGATTCATGAACTTTGGGACGGGAAAAGCATATTTTTCATTAGTCTCAA
>SNQJ01S0000035.1:583984-596923 GCA_010110895.2 Picea sitchensis
CAACATGAAGTTCTCCTGAAGCTTAAGGCAAAGCTAAAGGGTGTGGACAATAATAGGCTTGGCAATTTTGGCAGAGTTTCTTTGCTATCCTTTTTCCCCCTTGATTAGTACCCCTACCCCTCCTTTTATAGGCTAGGAAGAGCTAGGGTTTTAGTCGAACTCTCGTCCATGCATGGCGGAGAGTTTCAGTTAACTGACAAAAAGCCTTGTGTCTCGGCGGAACCTTCCCTGATTTTTTGCTTTGTTAGGTACTCGCGGGCTGTTTTGGGCTAGCCCGCGGATACCCGCGTGCAGTAAAGGGACAACAAGCGGTTGCCCATGCCCAGTGAGAAGTTAGGGCGCAGGTTGCTTGTTTTGAGTGGTTTTTTGAGGAATTACTCAGCATGGCTTTGGTTAGGAAGAGGCATGAGTTGGCCTGATGCCGGGTAAACCTGTATGGTGCATTTTAGGGTTATAACATATGGGAAGGAGGACACCTCTCACTTATTTCTCCCATGGGTACCGCTTATTCACACAGTGGCAGAGGGATTCTCCTTTGACTGGGCCAAATTGTTGTCAGAGAGTCTGGCCAGTCGAATTACAAAATATCGAGCACATAAGACGAGTGGGAAAACATCTTCATTATTTATGTATTATTACATCATGGATGCTATTTGCTTCATGACACCTTTCCCATTAATGAGATGGAGCTGGAATCCAACTAATGCAGAGCCTATTCATGTCTACCACTTGAAACTCTGGGAAGATAAAGCCAAAGAATTCGTCTATGAGATTTTCAACTGGGTAATGGTACCAATGCATGTCTCCATCTTCGACCATCCGCCTCCCAGCATTTCAGATAACACCACAGACAACCTGAGTAGCGTGGCATATTGGTATATAGAAGCAAAGTTTTCGTATATTAGGGTTTTTGGCACCTCTGTCCCCCCATATGCTCTGCCACTATTCTTACCAGACAAGCTAGTATGTTGTGAGATCGCCAGGAAAACTGTGCTCGGTGGGATAAACAAGGAGCTCAAAGGAGTATCGAAAAAGGTATGGTTACCCGTCCCCATTCACATTGGTACATATTCTTTATTGTATTTCAGCCATGCCAAAGCGGAGGCTACGACCTTGGAAGAAATGAAATTGGTAGACATTGAGTTTAAGAAACACGACCCTAATAAGGTTGTGAGTAATCACATGGCGAGATGTGGGCTGAAGAGATACGAACACGAAGACTCACCTCATGATGAAATCTTCCAAGGTGCGAGGTCCTACTCTGAAGTCTTAAGCTGGGTTCAAGCTCTGCTGCCTGTCGATATGGTCGATTTTTATAAATTCCAAGAGCATAGGAGAAGTTGCCTCCCCAAAGTTTTACAGGGAAAAAACTCACAACCTCCAGGTTCATAGCAAGCAGAAGATAAAAGTTCAACGGGCGCGAACCCTAGCAAACAAGAGACTTAGGACAAGACAGAAAAAATTGAAATCTTGAATCCAGAAGAAGAGATCCCCAACCAAGAAGAAGGAAACCTAAAGATAATTATCAAGGAAATCGGTAGACCCATTGCATCCGTCACTCCCTTACAATTCAAAAAAGGGAACCCCGATACATAGTGGATATTCAAGGAAGACCTGACACCTATCTCTGTAGAAGAATTGATTCCTAGTGAATTCTTCTTCAGTAAGAAAAGGAAGGTCTATTGGACACACCTACCACACTTAGAGGGGGGGGTGAGTGAGTGTGGGGCTCTTTTTCCCAAAACTTCCCTCTTGCACAAAAANCCTCCTTTTATAGGCTAGGAAGAGCTAGGGTTTTAGTCGAACTCTCGGCCATGCATGGCGGAGAGTTTCAGTTAACTGACAAAAAGCCTCGTGTCTCGGCGGAAACTTCCCTGATTTTTTGCATTGTTAGGTACTCGCGGGCTATTTTGGGCTAGCCCGCGGATGCCCGCGTGCAGTAAAAGGACAGCAAGCGGTTGCCCGCGCCCAGTGAGGAGTTAGGGCGCGGGTTGTTTGTTTTAAGTGGTTTTTTGAGGAAATACTCAGCATGGCTTTGGCTAGGAAGAGGCATGAGTTGGCCTGATGTCAGGTAAACCTGTATGGTGCATTTTAGGGTTATAACATACGTGCCTTGTTCTATACCCAACCCATGTACATACATTTTCTTCTTTATACACAACTCGCGTACATATGCAAGTTGACTATGCACAGTACGCATGGTTGTCACTTTGAAAAGTTTTTTTTTAATCTTTTATTTTCTTTCAGGAAACCTTTGGTTCCTCAGGTATTCCTAAGTTCCTTAGGCCTCTGTTGGTTGTGGTTTGTCTAGGTTCAAGGCTCATATTGTTTATGAAAAAAAAAAAAAAAAACTCTTGTATATCTTTTTTGGCTTATTTTTTGCTTGAATTTTAAGAAAAATGAGTTGCATTTTAAAAAGAAATTTCCCCTCATGGTCAGGGAGGGGGGGGCATGAATCGTGTATTCTGCAGTTTATTTTAGCATCTTTTGTTAGTTTTGCTTTGATTGAAAGAAAAAAAAAACCTTGTTTATGATAGTTAGGTCTCTTTCTTTCTTTGCATTGCTTTGTATTGTTATTTGAAAAAACAAAAAGAAATTAGCATAGGGTCGTGTTTTCTTCTCATCTTGAAATCATTTCAAAAGAAAAATAAGAAAGAAAATCCTTTCATTTTCTCTTTTGTTCAATCGAAAGTTGCATTGTGTATTTTGCATGGAAAGGAGAAAATATTGCATCTTTAGGTTTGAAGGATTGTTCATGCATTTTTCTTTCTTCAAACTCTTTTCATTTGAAGGATTAGTGTAAAGTTTTCTTTGCCAATGTTCTTATAAGTTTCATTTTTGCAAGAGTATCAAACAACATCAATTACACTTCCATACCCTTTGAGTAAAAACAACCACCAAAATGAACGTTTAATTTAAAATCAATTAGACCTTTTCTTTTGTAGGGTAAACCAACTAGACTAGGCTTTAGGGACTTGGATTGAATGTGGAGAGAAAACTCTCCAAGGCCGCTAAACAAACTTAAGAGTCTGATTTTATGAGTGTTGAAGTCCAGTTCTCATAAAAGTTAGTTGGGATCCCTCTCTAACACAGGGGATAAACATGAGGTCATGTGAGGAAAGGAAGAGGAGATAGCCCCTCCAAAGCCAGACCAAGCATAGTGGGGATCGTATTTGAGGGTCATTATTGGGATTCTGTTGATTGTATCTAAATACGAAGCTTCCTGGAGCTTGAATTTGTTCAATATCCTCAGTTGTCTTTTGGACAATTTTCTTTCGGTACCCTTGAAAGGCTTCATACATAGTTATGTTTCTCATATAATCTGCCTGACTGTCGACTGCACCCGCCTGGTGACTAACTGTGAGCTGGAAACTTAGTTTCCTTTTTATAGGTACTTACATAGGCGATTTCAAGGGAATATCATGGTACCTAGGATAGAATTCAGACCATACTTCACAGAGTATACCCGAAGGGTGTTTCCTTGTTTGAGTTACACTTGCACCTGTAAGTTGCTCTAGTGTTGGTGGGTGTAATTGTTCTTCCTACCTTTTGCTTGATTTATATTTAGGAATTTTTTAGTGGTGTGCTCTATGCTACTTAGTTTTTTATAGCGAGTTAGTCAGTAATTTCTTTGGGTCTATGAACTAAGGTGGTAGACCACCCACTCCGATGGTCATGAGGACTTTTGGGTCTTCCGCTTAGAAACATGGAGCCTCCTCCTTATAGGCGTAGATTTATATACCATTGATTTACTAGAGTTAGTGTGTGAGATTTTAATAGACTTGAACGATCTTGCAAGGTAAGAACCTGTGCATAAGATCTTCATGGCCAAAGTTATTGATGATACCAACCAAGGAACCCCTTTGCAAGGGGATTTTTGTGCTTTTCATTTCTTTGGAAATGTTGGTGTCCCTTTGATGGCCACTTTGAACATTCCTGGGTTGAATGTGGGACTACCAGTTTGCTTGGGTACCATTCTGAATGTCCCTAATTCTCTTGATGTTTCTCAATTAATCACCTTATGTCATGGGCATCATGTTGATGTGCCTTTGTCAATAAAGTCTTCTTCACCTCTTTCTACCTTCTTTGGTGAAAAATATAGCTACTAGTAATTGAAAGTCTAAATGAAATAGAAAGAGGAAGAATAGGAAGAATAAATCACCAATCTCTACGAGTCATATTCGAGATAGGTCATCAAACTCTGCAAGTCATGTTGAATACCATCACCTAGCCTCTTCTAGTCATGTTGGGGGAAATCACCCAACCTATGTAAGTCATGCTAAGGGGAAAATTCCATTCACTGCTAGTCATACTAGAAATAGTTCTGTAGCCTCTGTGAGTAATGGTATCGACCAATCACCAACCATTGTAAATCATGTTGGAGATGTGAAACCAACCACTGCAAGTCATGCTTGGGGCATGAACCTAGTCCCTGCAAGTCATACTGGAATTCAAAAACCAACCTCTACTAGTCATGTTGGAGAGTTGTCAACAACCTCCGCGATTCATGTTGAGGACAAGCAACCAACCAATGTTAGTCATGTTGGGGGCATTGATTCTGTTGAGAAACCTAGGCATATAGGAAGTAATCCTAAGTTCCCTTGTAATCTTTGCAAGGGAGATCACCTTACTCATATGTGCCCTGGCATTCTAAAGGTACGAAGATTGTGGTCCATGTCTACAAGCTCTTATGATTCTGAGTCTTCTTCGGTTTCCCCACAATCTATTCACCCTTTGGTTGATGAAGTGGTCATGCTGATGTAATCTTCGGTCGATCCCACTCCTCTTTTGGGGGGTGATGCGCCTTCATACCATGTTGTCTTGCATCCTATTCAGCCAGTGGTTGAGGAAGTGGTTGTGCCGATGTAATCTTTGGTTGATCCCACTCTACTCTTGGAGAGTGTCAAGTCTACCAAAGTGGTCACGTCGATGAAATATTCGGTTGATCCCACTCTTCTCTTGGAGAGTGTTGAGTCTACCAAAGTGATCACGTCGATGCAATATTTGGTTGATCCCATTCTTCTGATGGGGAGTGATGTGTCTACTCACTATGTTCTTATCATTTCCAATCTAGTACTTTCAGAACAAGGGGGCATTCCACTCACTTAGAGCACATCCCCTCCAAGTCCTAGGATGGTTTCCTTTGTTTGTAATGACCTTGTTGAGCCTCTCCTTCCTTCTTCTACACCCTTTCAAATACGGGCTGAAGTTAAATAATAAAAAATTGCTAATGTATTGTGGATGAAGGAGCCTCCGCAAGTGTTTTATCCTCTCGGCTTGGCAAGCTTTGGGCTCTCCTGAGATTTTGTCTACTTCGCATGAGTTGTTGGATTTTGACAGATGTCATAGTGAGTATTTGAGGATTCTTTCTCAATTACCTACTCATTAGGTGGGAAGATTGTCCTTGTCGACGTTATAGTAGTGCAAGTCTCGTTATATTTCAATATGCTTCTGGGGTGTGATTATGTTTATGCTATGAATGTTGTGGCACTCTTCTGAGTGATGAATTTCCCTCATAATGGAAGCATTGTCACTATCGACCAGTTGGAATTTGATAATCACCATCCTAATTCATATTTAGTCAAGTCTGCCCTTTTATATGTTCCTAGTGTTTGTGTATACTCTACCTTGCCACGGGTAAATTATGTGGCATCTTATCCTCGATGTTCAATTGCTTCTGAGAAGAAACCTGTGCAATCACGTTTTCCTTCTCAAGACATGGTCTCAGAAATTTATCATTTGGGGGCATGGGATCCATTACTCTCGCCTCTTGGTCCGAGTAATCTTGAGTTATCTTTTGATTTTGATCTCGTTGTTTGCATGTAGCCCTTGTGCTTGTGATTATTCGTTGATAGACTCTGTTGGCCCTGGCCATAACCTCCATCATCATATGGAATATGTTCAGTTTGCTTTTCCCTTTGAGATTATCAACCCTCCTCGTTTGCATGATTTCTTGGATATTGAATTTCCTTCGGATGAGGATATCCTTGAAGCCATGACTACAGATTATATACCATGGGAAGATTTACACTATGGTTTGTGTTTTCTTCCCTTTTGGGAGACTTTCCAAGTTTACTACCGAAGAGACTCTTCGTAAGATCCTAACAGCAGGCTCTACTTGAACCAGTACTATGCATGAGTCATAAAGATATGCAGTGCCTTGTACCATATTGTACAGTCCATGTTTGTTGTTTTAAATTTTTGTATTCAATAACAACTCTTATTTTCTGAAGTTTCTATCTATATTGTATATATTAACTTCTGGATGAGTGTTATTGGACTTATATACAGGATCTTGGAGACATTTATTTTCTTTGACATTTTTTCATCGTATCAATTCGTTCTAACATATATTAAACTTGAAACTGGCATATAGGTTAGGTGATCTTAAGTTTCCCTACTTGCATTTTTGCATTATATATTTCCTTGTTGATAAGTGTGTCATACTTTATGTGGTAGAGCCTTCCTTCCATGGGCATCCTAGTTAGAGCCTCATTTTCCATTTGATGCCCATGTTGAAGTACTTCATAGGAATGGGAGTCCTTTTAGTCCTGCCATCACTTTGTGTTGAAGCCTCACTTTTCTTCCTCGTCGTTTTCTGGCTTATACCTGAGGGACTCCATAAGAGCATGGCTTGTTGTCTTTCAAGATCACTTAAACTTTGAAAGTGACATCTAACAAGAATTATTTATCCTTTTCAGCCTCGTTCATATTACTTAAGAAAAGGAGCCCCCTGGAGTCTTCATTAAGCCCATTTCAGACTCTCTAAAATTGAAAAGATTGTTGAGCGATATTGTTTCCCTTCACGCTAGTCAAACTGAAATTTGAAGGCACATCTGTCCGACGATATTTTACCCCTTTTTCGGTCTAGATGGCTAATTTTACAAAAAAAGGTACGCCTTAGGAGCTACGGTTCGCTAGGAGAGTATTCTCAGGTGTAAGTTTAACCTTTTTTCTAGCCTGATGTTTTCCTCTGATCGAAAGAAATTTTCTCTTTGGTGATGGAAGAAGGTCTGAAAGAGTATGTAGCCATTAAAATACAACTTGTTTCTATGCATGGCTCTCTAAAACAAAGTCCTTTCCTGGGATAATTTTCTCAAACAATCCTTTGAGGGTCCTAGGTGGCATCCAATATGCAAAGGTGTTTCAGAGATATATTTTCAAATATTGGTTGGTCATATTTCTCATTGGAAGTGTGGGATGCAACAATCACCCTCATTAAAGGGATCGGATCTTGGAGATGCGACTCCTTAGAATATATCCTTGAATCTTGGTGGGAGAATAAAACATAAGATGAATTTGAAGCATTGCCTTTGCTGGTCTATTGCGCCATTTGGAAATCTAGTAATGGGATTTTTTTTGAGGAAGTGTCAATATTACATATTTTTTATAAGATCAAATTTTCTTTCTAATGCTACAAGAAGGAGATAAAATTTAAGGTCCCATGGTAGATTAGACATTTACATATGGACATGTCCAGGCCATGGAGGTTCTTTGATAGTACTGATGAAGGAAACCTCGAGAAGTGTGGGGCGGGAGGCACCTTGTTCCTTTCTAATAATCATTCCTTTCCCTTTTCATGTGTCTTAGGATTTGTCTCTAATAACATGGATGCCATTAATATTGTCCTACTATTGGTGGAGATTGTAGTGGAAAAAGGCATCTGTGATTTGCATATCTTTGGCGACTCCCAATTTGTGACCCATTGGATTTTAGGGAAAAGTAGGCTTTTAAATTTGTCCCTATATCATCTTATTAGTAGGATCAAATATATTTTGAGTAGCATGGGGAATTTCTCTTGTTCTCATATTCTTTGAGAATTAAATGTTGCCATAAATGGATTGTCTAAAAGGGTTTTGAATGTTCCAATAAGTCTACTAGAGATTAAAGAGTTTGGGGAGTTGGAGCTAAATGCTATGATTTTTAGACATCTTTGTTTGACACTTTGTTGCTCTATGGAATGGACATATTTATATATTTTTACATGATTTGGTTCAACCAACCAACAATGGTTGAGGTTGATCCTTTAGTTTCATTTGAAAATTATAGCTACAGAGTTATCTAACTTCGAGTTGATAGATATAGTTGTGGATATTGGAGATATTTTGTTATTAGACATGGTTTTATATCAAAGAGTTGGCAATAATAGTCATTTTTGGTTTTGTATTCTCAAATATTGTGCTAAATGTAATTTCATAGTTCCAAAATAAAGGAAATTACAACTTTTTTCTTGGAAAAAAATGTGTTTGTGTGTGTGGCCATTCTTGTGGCTCATAAAATTGTCAATATAAGAGAAGTATACTAAGAAAATTATGGTTATTCCTATAGTTTATAAAACCGTTTATAAAACCCTTAAGGAAAGAGAATTAAAATAACAATGTTTATAACTAGAAAAGAAGAAAAATAAACCACATGTAACCATGTTTATGGCTCACAAATTTAGTGTAGCTTAGAAAACCCTCAATAAAAGAGAAGAATAATGAGCAACAGGTAATCATGCTTATGGCACACAAAAACTCAAGACAAAATAAGGAAAGTTAGAAATATGTGATCATGATTAAGGCTCACACCCCATTATAAGAGAGAATGAAAACTAGTATCATGTCTTCATACCTATAGCTCATAAATACCTCAATGAAAAAAGGAAAATCACCAACATGTTTTTTTTGACAAGAACGGTTATGTTGCATTAAGTGGCATTCTGGCAAGCCAGAATCAGGGAGTTACAAATTTGAAGAAGGTTGGTGACCTCTAACAGTGCTGCCAACCTTCTTATTAACGTCTTGGGAGACAAATCCCGTCTGCTTCTTGAGCTAATTCGAGAAAATGACAATTGCATACTTGAGTAAATTCTCACAAACTGTGAGCATAGAAGAAGACAGAAGAAAAGAATTAAACCGAGGGGGATGAAAAATTCCCATTAATGAAGGGGTCCAGCTTTTCCTGAGATCCTAAAGAAATGTTGAAGGCCGCCTCCCTTTCTCTGCGCACTTTGTTGGTATTTCGCCCTCGAGTAAGGGGTGGATATGGAACTGAATTGTCTTCAGGTTAAGAAGCTCCCCCAGAGCCTCTAAAGGGGATTGTAACAGCCAGACCTGCATGGGCAGAAGGTTCCAGATCTGAAGCCCGAAATTCTCTCACTGCTACTAGGCTTGGGGGGGTGGAGTCCGGAAGGATTTCGTCTGCCGGAGGATCATCCTTAACTGCTGTTGCTTCTGGATCTAGAGCTTCATCTTCCTTCAACACATCAAAACTGTTTTTATCTTCTAGAGTATCCTCTGCTGAGTGTGTAGCCAGACACAGGCTAGAGGGTCTTCGCCTTAGTACCTTCCGTCCCGGTTGAATTCTGGCACGAAAATCATCTTCTTTGGCCCGGTCCGGCTCGGGGCTTTAGAGCGGCTGCCGAAATGGCAAGTAATCGACGCCCGGAGCGCAAAGGAATGCTCGTAGTCCGACTCTTGGATGGCACCATTCCCCGAGAAGAGGAGAGCTTAATGGCTTAGGAAGTCCCTTTCGGGTGCTTCAAAAAAACACCATCTGGGCGCTTGAGGCGGTCCCAGCACTGGCTCCGCCACATCCGGAAGCGTAATCTGGCTGTGTCCTCGAGAGTTTCTTATCCCCAAAGATGCAGGGAAGATGGGGCAACTTCTTAAGCGGAACTCTTGTGATCGTCACCGGGATTGAAGTCAAGAGTCCAGGGGCTAAGAACAACCCTCTCGTCCCCATGAAATATGGTCCAGATCTGAACACTAGATTCTTTGCTTGTGAATCTGAAGACAAAAAACCCCTTGCCTACAGCAAACAGAGAGACGACTCCCTGTATCAGCGGCTCCCATCGATCAATCGTCCATGCCTCCGCCGTTTTGGGGCTAGGCCATACTCCCGTAAACTTTCCGATGAGGCCTTTTCTGCTAGAAGGAGGCCAAGACTGCAGGGATCACGGAATGAAAAACTCCAGAGAGGGATCTCCTCCATCTTCTTAACAAACTTAGGCGAGAGAGAGGGCTTGGATTTCAGTCCTGCCGAGCGGATTAACGCTTTGAATGATTCCATAGGATCTTCTTCCATATCGACAATCGGATCTGGGGCCATGGTACGATAACCAGTAAGCGGGCGAGTTCGCGGAGGCAAGACCTGACCAAAAGCGCAAGCGAGAGCGTGATCGCATTAAAGCCTTCGGCTGCTACGGTCGAAGGTCGCTCCTCTCAAAGCGAGAATGGATTTTGGATCAAAGTACATTAAAGGCGAATCGTTACTCTAACCATGACCCGCATAACGGCTTCAATTCGGCAATCGGAAGAAGACGGAAGCTGGTGACTGGGGTTTGGACCTAGCATGAAGATGAATCCGTTAACCATCAAAATCCTTAACATATTTGCCTTGCCTGGCTTACAAATCCTCGATAAATATCAAAAACATGAAACCAGTAGACGTAGGCGAGATCGTTGCTCCTAACCGCGGCCCTTAACCCTGATCGACTGCTTCAATTCGCGCCCCTGCAATCGGAAGACCAGAGCGGCGGCTAGGGTTTGGACCCTAGCCGCGAAGATAGTCCGATTCGCTCCATCAAAATCACCAACATGTTACCTTGCCTATGGCTTACAAATCCTCGATAAATATCAAAAACATGAAACCATATTTATAGATTTTATATAAACACACACATTGTACATTTACGAGAGCACACAAATACACAAATAATTACATAAATTAAAAAATAAATAAATAAACAATGAAAATTTTAGTTATCGTGATCAATAATATAGTTTTTTCTACCTATACCCTTATGTGCTTATTAGGCAATGGATTAAGATCATATGATAATATTAGTTGTTTAGATTCCTTACAATGCCTAATTGATAACTAACTTAAAGTTTACTTTATATAAACTCTTATCATATGGTCATTAATATCTATTCAGTGACACCTATTTTCATAATAATAAAAACTTGCACCTCACCCAAAGAAAACAATAATTTGGAAAGAACTGTGGAGAGATCCAAGCACATTGCATTCCCTAAATGTATATGCTAGTTGCATGGAGCAACATGTTGGAAGAGGCACACCAAAATTGGTTATGTTAGTACTATGATGTAGTACTTGTTATTTTTGCAACACTAATTGGTAATATATGTGTTTCACAACTTTGTTCATAGTATATGTTAGTTATTAACATAATATTCTTTTCATAGAGATTGAATTTTTTTTATATTATTTATATAAAAAATTATGATTAACATTTTTACTATTTTAATCACAGTTTTTTTTAAATGTAATAGTGAATTTTAAAGGTAGAAAACCCTAAAAATTAGAAGAAAAAAAATAAAGCAATTATTCTAGAATCATGTGATTATGGGACTAACTCTAACTTCATACTCCTTGACTACATGAATCTCTAGACACAACAAAAATTCCTAATAGTTATAACCTCAAAGAAATATGCAAAAATGAAATAGAAGCTATAATCAATTCTTCCTATATATTTTGCTAGAGCATTAAAAGGAAATTCAAGCCAAGATGGATCCATATTTTGCTAGAGCATTAAAAGGAAATTCAAGTTAAAATGGATCCAAAGTACTTATCTTAGATTTAGAAGGTAATACATTCTATAAATTTTCTTCGAGTCAATGTGATCCATAAATATATTCTATAAATTTTCTTGGGTTCAATGTTATCCATGAATACTCTAAAGGAAGCAATAACGATATTTTAGGGTCTCCTTCTCCTTTGAGGCTTTAGCCCATGAGAGGTTATTTCCTTCATAGGCTCATTAAGAATTATGTGAGTCCTCTAAAACTAGTTTGAAATATATAGCAATTTGGTTAAGCAACTTATAATAAGAATAAGTTGTAAGGATGGATAAAATACAAACTCACTAGTGAATAAATGAGTATCTAAAAAAATAAGAGTGTGTTGAGGAGATATGGGGTAAGAGAGGTAGTGGAGGAAGCTAGACCATCCATTCCATGTAAGTATGTGATAGAAGTATGGGAGAAGAGGGAAATAGAAAATGTGGATGCCCCCTTATAATATCCCTCACCTTCAACATCGTTATCAAGAGTACAAAAGTTGGAAAGGCAGAGTGTTAGTCGGATAGCTAGCTTAGGGTGAAGGGCAAATGATGTTATTGTTCCCTAAGGTGGACCCTTTAGAATTTGAAGAGATGAATGCAATCATAAGGCAATATATGAGATTTTCCCTTGGGGTGCATGCATGTAAGTACGATTCTTAGGGAACTGCAATCTCACTTTCTTTGTTGGGTTTTATTGGAGATAGTATGATCCCACATTACAAATGACATATTAAAAATAAGTAACATGTTAAAAGGAAATCGTAAGGAAAGCACCTCATAAATTCATTCCAAGGATATGGGTTGCCATTGAGAGGAATAAGAGCATCACAAATATGATTAAATTAATGCAAAATATAAAGTGGTGGTCTTTGTTATTTTATATAATAAATTATTTATTTCAAAAGAAGTATTAAGTGTAATTTAATAATCGAATACAACCAATTTGTTTGTATTCGAAATGTGTAATTGATGATAGTAATATTTATCTTGGAAATGTAAAGTTATGATAAAGTATTTATTATATAAGTTGACTAATTAAAAAAAAAAGAGAGGAGGTTTTCTATTATAGTTTTAAATATTAATAAAATTTAGTCGGGGTTTGTTATCACATTAATTTGGGGTGGGTGTTTTCCTAAGAAAGGGACCCCTTTGGCGAAAAAATGGTGATAAATGGGTAAAAAACCCACTTATCCTAAGTTTTGTGTGCGCAGGAGCGTCACGCTAAGCGGCACACAGATTTGGGTGGTTGAGATCTGTGCACCTAGATCTACGGCACAAGACTTTTAACGGGGGGGGTCCAAGTTGGTGGTTTTAAAAGGTGGGGCCCCCACTAACATTGTTGCCCTCTCCTTAACTTGGAACCCACC
>SNQJ01S0000035.1:596973-651070 GCA_010110895.2 Picea sitchensis
ATATAGTCCCCATCTCGTCCACTGCCACGACATTTCCCCTAGCCCCACACCATCACCTCGTGCCACTTCAGCCTTACTACCATCCTTTACCACTACCACCTCTCGCTGACATCTTTCTCCCACTTTGTCTCTCACCTCTACCCATCACATTGCCCGCTCTCCCTCTTCGTCTCATTATGGTACACATGTCCTCCACTCACCGACAGACCATGTCCCCTTATCACTCTCGCCTATCATCTCATGTCAGGTGTTCTACCACTCACCTCCTCCTAGGCATATAGTCCCCATCTCGTCCACTGCCACGACATTTCCCCTAGCCCCACACCATCACCTCGTGCCACTTCAGCCTTGTCATGTCCCAGCGCAGCACCCACGTTCCCCGCCATCCATTTTTCCGGTCACCTTCCATCTACCACGTCTCTCCACATGGGCGCTTCTCGCCTCACCTCCACTTTGATGGCGCCATCGTCCCTGAAAAATCCTCGTCCACGTTCTTCGTCTGGTTCCCCTTGTAGCAATTCAACAAAGAAGCTGACAGTCAAGGGAAGGCTGCCACATCCTACAAACACAAAGCTGACTTGGGCCTCGATCCCAAGGAAGCAGTTATTAAAGCAGTTGGTGGTGGTTGGACATTGTTTTCACCATTAATGGAAGGTCCGGAAAGGGACTGTCAGTTTTTCAACTCACTTGTAGGCCCGTTCTGGAACATGATTGCATCTGACTGAACTTCACGACTAGCCAGAGACTGCATGTGCAGTTTGCTAGGAGGCATGCAGACGTAATGTCTTTAATGTAATAGTTTGAACTTGTTGTTGTGGTTCCTTTTTGAGTATTTAGGATTCGTTCTCATTTTGAGTTAGTGTTGATGGTAGAGCTACACTCCCGATTTTAATGTTTTAATGAGGCCTCTGGTTCTATGGTTATAATTATTATTTGAGACTTCTTGTTTAATGGCAGTCAGCTTCTCCTTTCATTTCTTTGCTTCTGACTCTGAAATCTCAAGTATGGATGATCCAGTCGGGTGTTGTGACTATAGTATAGTGTAGGCTTGACTATATTTGTTCTTGCAACGTTTTCAGTTTCTTGAAGTTTTCAGATTCAAGAAGATCTTGTATCTAAGAATTTTCCTCCACAGACTGCTGGAAGACCGAATGTCCAGAGCAGACCTTCATACCTTTCTCATGTTTCTTCTGCCTACTCACCACTATACAAACTTACTGTCTTAAGTTAGATCAAGACCTCACTTATATGTTCCTCCCCAACCCAATTTTCTGAGTTAAAGCGATATAATCTTGAGACTGCATCCATTAGACCATCCTTTAAACTATTTACCGTGACATACAAACTGATGGGTATCAGGCTTATTTCTAATGCAATCCATAGGTGACTTTTGGTGCTAACATTTTTGGCGCCACTGTCGGGGACAAAGTTGAATATTTTCCCTAGGATTGAATGACAAATCTTACTAGTTCTGAAGGTGCAACAGAACCCAGTATATCAATATTGGAACTGTGCACCTGGCGAATTCATCTTGGTGACTCCATTGATATGTATCTATTGGCTACTCCATTGTTTCATCTGTGGCTTCCCAAGGCAGACATGCAAGGTCTACTCTGCAGCTGCCCCTAGCAACACATGAAGATGACCCAGAGAAAATTATCAGAAAGGGAAAGAACCTTCAAGAAGGAGATTCTACAGTTGAACCAGGTATTTCTGATGATTTTCATTACCCTTCTTTAGAAGCTCTTATTTATGCTCCTCGTTCCCCTATTATACCTTATGTTGGAGTTTCCAAAACTTTAAATTTTGGGAGTGTTCCTGTCGATTTTTCCCCTCATGGTCTAGGATTAGAGGGAGAAATCCTTTTCACTCCTTTCTCCCCTGAAGTTGTACCATGGTCTAGACCCAGGACCTCAGAATATTTTCCAACCCTAGGATTTACTACCCCTCCTCCCGTTATTGTTGGTAGTACAGAAAAGGAAGCCTATGTTCCCTCAAATCCTGTGGCCTTTTCTCCAAATCCTTTGTTGTTTCCTTTTCCTCCTGGAAGCTCAGTTCCATTATCCCCTATTCGAACCCCATATCCTCCTCATTCTCCTTCGCTTATCATCCTTATGGCAGGTGCTAATCCTCCTAGAAATAGAATGGATTCTATAGTAGCTGCCAAATATGCCCCTCTCATCTTACCTCAACCTCTTAATGCCCTACAAGATGGTGACTACCTTAAGCAGTTGCCTAAGTTCACTAGGGAGGGAGATGTTACTGCAGAGGAGCACATTGCAGCCTTCTACAGTTATGTTGATAACTATATCATAGTAGATGAAGATGTATGGATGAGGGTTTTTGTCTACAGTCTTGATGGAGAAGCTATAAAATGGTTCAGAGCCCTCACTCCTAGATCCATTGATGGGATTGAGGCTTTAGATGATATCGTCTTGAGACAATGAGGGGATAAAAAGGACTTCATGTATTATATCACTAAGTTCAGGTCCCTAAAGAGAAAAGAGGGAGAGTATGTCTCTGACTTCTCCAAAAGATTCAACAAAATGTACAATAAGATCCCTGCTAAGATAAAGCCTACATAAGCCTCTGCCAAAATTACCTATGCTAGTGCTTTTGACCCTAACTTTTGCCTCATGTTAAGAGAGAGAAGAGCTACTTCCTTGGCTCACATGCAAGATGCAACCCTAGAAGTAGAGTCTAACATATTGGCAGTTGACAGACTCAGGAATAAGGTTGATAGAGACAGAGGAAGACGAAGATTTGAAGCCTCAACCTCCATTTCTTCTACCCTTCCCCCTCAAATGGACGATGTAACCAAGTTACTAAAATCACTCTCAGCTATAATGGAAAGGTTGGAATTGGAGGGAAAGCAGACATACAAAAGTCCCCAAAATATTGATAACAAAGGCAACTTCAGGAGGTCGAATAACAGTGCTCCTCATATTATGCATAGGTAGCCTCGAAACAGAGATAGGGATGATCAGAAAATTTAGACCCCTCTTCAGAATAACCTTGTCACAGATGATGGTGTAGAGGAAGAGGACACAGACCCAGAAATTCATTGTCTTGAAGATTCATCCCCTTCTCCTCACTTAACTCAATCAGCATATCAGGATTCTCGCATGGACATTCAAATAAATGAATTAATTAAGGGGGATAAGACCAGCAACAAGCCAAATAGATACAACCTCGGGTCTAAGAATAAAGGGTTAAATCCTGATGTTCTTGAGAAGCCAACCCAGACAGAAAAACTTGCCAATGATGTAGCCAGCAACAGTAAAGAGAGAAAAGCTCATAATTCCTCACCAGTAGCCAAATGTCCCATCCCAAAGATAAGAGAAATTATTAAGCCCCCCTCTTGTTTTAACTTTGAGAATGAAATTCATAAGATTAGGATTCCAGTCCCCCTTTTAGAGCTGGTAAAACATGAAAATTTTAAGAAATCCCTGACTAAAATTTTGCTGCTTGAACCTCTACTTCCCCCCCCCCCCTTGAAGATTCACCTCCTCTCCTCACTTAACTCAACGCAAGCATATCAGGATTCTCGCATGGACATTCAAATAAATTAATTATGGGGATAAGACCAAAGAACAAGCCAAATAGATACAACCTCTAGTCTAAGAATAAAGGGTTAACTGATGTTCTTGAGAAGCCAACCCAGACAGAAAAACTTGCCAATGATGTAGCAAGGAACAGTAAAGAGAGAAAAGTTTATAATTCCTCACCAGTAGCCAAATGTCCCATCCCAAAGATAAGAGAAATTATTAAGCCCCCTTGTTTTAACCCTTTGGAGAAATGAAATCATAAGGATTAGGATTCCAGCCCCTTTAGAGTCAGTTCATGAAAATTTTACAAATCCCCACTAAAATTTTGTCATTTGAACTCTAATTTTCCCCAGACTCCATCAATTTTCCAGATGAGAAGCCAATAGTTGTCCTAGGTCCTATGGTAGAATATAGAGATGATTCACCCCCCCCCTTCTACACATCCCTGAACATACATGATAAGGTGTTGCATAATTGTTTGATGGATTCAGCGGCCTCTCATAATCACATGCCCAAAACTGTCATGGAAGAACTAGGACTAGAAATCACAAAGGAGTATCACGACTTGTATTCGTTTTTATTCAAGGAGAGTACAATGTCTTGGGGTCATCAAAGATCCGGTTGTGACCTTGTTCCAATTTCCCATGAAAAGTATGGTCATGGACAAGTGGTGGTTGATATTCCCCCCAAATCTAGCATGATATTATCAAGATATTGGATTAGACGTCTTGGGGGAACCTTAAATATGGACCTCACATATGCTATCATCCCAATTTTGTGGGGGGGGGTGGGGGGGAACATAGAAGATTGTACAAAGAAACTCAGTTGGCCTACATCATTAGTGATGAGGCAGACCCCACCAATCATCCTATATTTTCCCTTGATGTTGATTTAAGATCCAGCTTATTGTAGCTTATTGATGCCCCCGAGCCTTCTCTCGAGATCCGAAAGCCCATTACTCTCTGTGAATATTCTCCTTTGATTACCTTTGTTTGGAAAATGTTCCTTGATGGAGCCTCTTCTAGAGAAAATGTTGGCACTGGAGTAGTTCTTGTTTCCCCTGCTCAGGAAACCATATCTATGTCATACAAACTAGAGTTTGAAACTACAAATAATGTGGTAGAATATGAAGCTCTCATTTTTGGATTGAGGGATGCAAAGGACTTGGGGATTGAAAAGATATCAGTGTTTGGAGATGTTGATTTTCTTGTCTAGTAGATTAGAAACACTTATCAGGCCAAAAACCCCCAGCTCAGAAGTTACAGAAACGAAGTATGTGACCTCATTGACAATTTCTTCTTAGCTTTCAACATTTCATTTATTCCAAGGGAAAAGAATGTCATGGTCGATTCTCTAGCTATTTTAGCAAGCAATTTCAAAGTCTCTCGGCCACCTAATCTCAAGTATGATATAGAAGTGAAATATAGACCCTCTATTCCTGACAATGTCAAGCATTAGAAGGTATTTGAGGATGATCTTGAGATCAAGAGGTTCCTGGAAACTGATGATGAATTTTCTTCATTAAACATGGACCAGGTTCCTGATTCTCAAAGTCACCCACATGTTGATGTCTTTATAAAGAAAATTGCTAATCATCATATTGTGCAGTTACCGAGAAATCACATTTTGAAGGGACTAGTTCCTTTGGAAATATTATTTTACCAAAATGATGTGGCGGTAAAGGGTAAAGTTTCAAATGATAATGTTTTTGTGGCTGAGTGCAATATTGGCACCGAAGACAATCCTAAGTTTGTCAAGTTGTCAAGAAGCTTGACAAGAAAGCAGAGGGTCGAGTATGTTGAGCTATTAAAGGATTATATTGATGTGTTTTCCTGGACCTATGAAGACCTCAAAACATATGACACCAACGTTATTGAGCACAAGATTCCATTGAAAGAGGAGGCCAAGCCATTTAGGCAGAAATTAAGACAAATAAATCCCATGTTGTTGCTTATCATGGAGAGAGAGGTAAAGAAGTTGTTAGATGCCCAGATCATTGTCCCTTTGAGATATTCAGAATGGGTGGCCAATGTGGTTCCGGTGAGGAAAAAGAAAGGAGAAATCAGACTTTTCGTTGATTTCAGGAACCTAAACAGGATCTCAAAGAAGGACAACTACCCCCTACCAAAGATGGAACACATATTGCAGAGGGTAAAAGGTGCATCCATGATTTCCATGATTGACGGTTTTTCTGGCTAAAATAAAATCTATGTCCTTCCTGAAGGTAGATAAAAGACATCCTTCACCACTCCTTGGGGTACATTCATGTATGCCAAAATTCCCTTTGGATTGATGAACACAGGAGAGACATTTCAACGAGCCATGGACATCACCTTCATTGGAGAAAAAGATAAGTTTGTAGTCATCTACCTGGATGACATCACAGTCTTCTCTAGATCTCATAAAGAACATTGTTGCAATTTGATAAAGGTCTTCTTAAAATGCAGAAGGTTTGGTCTCTCCTGAAATCCCAACAAATCATTGTTTGCCATGAAGGAATGGAAGTTACTGGGGCACATAGTATTAGCTGAGGGAATCAAGATTGATCCCGACAAGGTAGGAGCTATTCAAACTTTGTCACTTCCCATATCCAAGAAGGAAGTTCAGTCTTTCCTGGGAAAAAATAATTTCCTAAGAAGGTTCGTTTCAAACTTTGTTGAATTGGTGAAGCATATCACAGCCATGCTCATGAAGGTGAATGAAAAATGGACTGTTGAGCCCAGGGAATCATTTGACCAAATTAAAAAGGCATTAACTAAATCACCTAAACTAATTAGTCCTGATTATTCTAAGGATTTTTTGATTTTTTTCTTTGCTTCTTTTGATACAGTGGCAGTTGTTTTATTACAGAAGAGTATTGAAGGGTTGGAACAACCTCTTTCCTTTTTCAGCAAGGCGTTAAGTGATGCAAAAATTAGATATGACATCATGGAGAAGAAGGCCTATGCCTTGGTGAAATCTCTTAAAGCTTTCAGAGTCTATATTCTGCATTCAAAGATTATTTCTTATGTTCCTTCATCTTCCGTGAAGGAAATTCTTATTCAGCCTGACACAGACGGGAGAAGGAGCAAATGGATTTCCAAAATCCTTGAATTCGACCTGGAAATAAAACCCACCAAACTAGTTAAAGGTCAAGGTTTAGCCAAGTTGTTGGTTGAATCTAATTGTAAAGATTTGGGGGTTAATTTTATCAACACTTAATCAAAAAATCAACAGGCTAAGTTGCCTGATAGCAGTCCTCAAGATAGCCCTCCACTGGCATAGTGCCCCTGGTACAAAGACATTGTATATTTTCTGCAACAGTTGCGACCTCCAGATGGAATGGGGAAGAGAAAAGCCAGATCTTTAAATCTCAAAGCAATTAGTTATTGTCTTATTGACTAGGTCTTGTATTGGAAACACCCTCTAGGAGTTCTTCTGAGATGTTTAGACCCACAGGAGGCCCAAAAAAATTATGTTTGAATTCCATGGCAACCTATGTGGAGGACATCACTTCCGAAGGACCACGGCCTATAAAATTCTCAAGGATGGGTATTACTGGCCTACTTTATTTACTGATGTCTGTGCGAAAATTAGGGCTTGTATTAAATGTCAGAAATTCTCTGGAAAGTAGCAACTCAAGTCCCAGCCATTGAAGCATGTAGTAGCCTCAGGACCCTTTCAGCAGTGGGGCCTAGATTTTATTGGAGAAATTCATCCTGCTTCAAGTGGTCAGCACAGGTGGATGTTAACTGCCACATATTATTTCACCAAATGGATTGAAGTTATCCCCACAAGGAGTGCTTCTCATAAAGTGATCATTGGTTTCCTGGAGGATATTATTGTAAGGTTTGGTTGTCCGAACAGAATCATCACTGATAATGCCACATCCTTCAAGTTTGAACCATTGATCAAATTCTATGAGCAGTTTGGGATTTCATTAATCCACTCCACCCCCTATTATCCCCAAGGAAATGGACTAGCATAGTCTTCTAATAAAATCCTCATTAAAATTATTAAAATAATGTTGGAGGACAATAAGAAGGCCTGGGATTCAAAGCTGAAATATGCTCTGTGGGATGATCGAGTGACAACACAAGAGTTCCCTAGGCATCTCCCCTTTCCAACTTGTATATGGGAAAAAAGCATTTTTTTCTTCTCAGCTAACTCTACCTGTAGCGAAATTTTTCCAAGATTATCAAGGAGAGCCTAACAATATGATCAGAAGAATTCATCAACTAGTAGAAGCCCAATAGACTAGAGATCAGGTGATAGACAGAGCTCATGACCTTCAGCAGAGGATCAAGCAAGCCTTTGAAAAAAAGGCGAGGAAAGAATATTTCCAATTGGGAGATCTGGTACTTAAATGGGATGCACTTAGACAGGACAGAGGAAAGCACAACAAGTTTGAATCCCTGTGGACTGGGCCCTTCAAGATCTCTAAGGTGTTTTTAAATAATACTTACAGGTTGCAGGATTTGGAGGGCGAGGAAGATTTTAATGGCCCTATGAAAGGGAATTTTCTGAAGAATTTTTTTATTTGAGCCATAAGTGGCTCCCATGTATTTGTAAATATTGTTTTCCTTTTGTTTTTAGTTTTATAAGTGACTCCATAACCCAATAGCAAGGCACTGAAATTGCAAAAGAGTTCTTGGCATCTCACAGGGAGAAAACCATCCCCCATGGAGCCTAATGTTTTCACATTAACTTGGGGTGGGTGTTTTCCTAAGAAAGGGACCCCTTTGGCAAAAACATGGCAAGAAATGGGTTAAAAACCCACTTATCCTAAGTTTTGTGTGCACAGGCGCGTCACTCTAAGCGGCGCACAGATCTAGGCGGTTGAGATCCGCGCGCCCAAATCTACGGCATGGGAGCCATATCAGACACCCCCCTCCCCCCGACGTTCTTCCTTTAACGAGGGGGGGGGTCCAAGTTGGTGGTTTTAAAAGGTGGGCCCCCCACTAACGTGTCGCCCTCTCCTTAACTTGGACCCCCCCACCTAAAACCTCTTAAAATTTCCTACCACCTCCGAGTAGACTGCTTACTACCATCCTTTACCACTATCATCTCCCGTTGACATCTGTCTCCCACTCCGTCTCTCACCTATACCCATCACATCGTCCTCTCTCCCTCTTCGTCTCATTATGGTACAATTTTCCTCCACTCACCGTCAGACCATGTTGCCTTATCACTCCCACCTATCATCTCCTACCAAGTGTTCTACTGCTCACCTCCTCCTAGGCATATGGTCCTCATCCCATCCACTTCCACAGCCTTTCCCCTGCCCCCACATCATCACCTTGTGCCACTTCAGCGTTGTCCTATCCCAATGCAACACCCACGTTTTCCGCCACCCATTTTTTTGGTCACCTTCCATCTGCCACGTCTATCCACATGGGCGCCTCTCACCTCACCTCCACTTCGATGGTGCCATCGTCCCCGATAGATCCTCGTCCACGTCCGTCGTCTGAGTCCCCTTGTAGAAGTTCAATGAATCAGCAGACAGTCAAGGGAAGGCTACCACATCCTACAAACATAGATTTGACTTGGGCCTCGATCCCGAGGAAGAAGTTACTAAAGAAGTTGGTGGTGGTTGGACATTGTTTTCACCATTAATGGAAGGTCCGAAAAGGGACAGTCATCTGGTCAACTCACTTGCAAGCCTGTTCTGGAATGCATTTGCATTTGACTGAAATTCACGACTAGCCAGAGACTGCATGCGCAGTCTGCCAAGAGGCATGCAGGCGTAACGTCTTTAATGTAATAGTTCAAATTTGTTGATGTGGTTCCTTTTTGAGTATTTAGGAGTCATTCTCATTTTGAGTTAGTGTCGATGGTAGATCTACTCTCTCGATTGTAATGATTTAGCGAGGCCTATGGTTCTCTGGTTATGACTTCTATTTGATACTTCTTATTTAATGGAAGTTAGCTTCTCCTTTCATTTCTTTGATTCTGACTCTGAAAGCTCAAGCATGGATGATCCAGTTGGGTGTTTTGACTGTAGTATAGTGTAGGTTTGACTATATTTTTTGTTGCAACGTTTTCAGTTTCTTGAAGTTTTCAGATTCAAGAAGATCTTGTATCTGAGACTTTTCCTCCATGGGTTTCTAGAAGACTGGATGTCCAAAGCAGACCTTCATACCTTTCTCATGTTTCTTCTGCCTACTCACCACTATACAAACTTACTGTCTTAATTTATATAAGGACCTCGCTATATGTGCCTCCCCAACCCAGTTTTCTGAGTTAAAGTGATATAATCTTGAGACTGAATCCATTAGACCATCCTTTAAACTATTTATGGTGACATACAAATTGATGGGTATCAGGCTTACCTCTGACACAATCTAGAGGTGAATTTTGGTGCTAACAGGGTTAAAGAAAGTGAAGATTATATTTGTTACTTGGTTTTTAGGATAATAAAAGAGGAGGTCCTCCTCGGATGGGGTGTCATCCAAATCAGGAGATAATGTGTTTGGTGTGGAGGAGTCAGTGCCTAGTCTAAGATAATAGGTGGTTGTGATCAACATGAAACATGACAGGTCCATCTCTTCGTCGGTCATTCAAACTGTTGTTCCTGAGATTAAACTTAAGGCTCAAAGAGTAATGTCGGGCATCGGGAATGTTTAAAGAGAGTGTTTTGAAAAAGTGTTTTTCCTAGCTTTAGTTATACAAGAAATGATCCTTAAATGAAATTAATACTAGGACAATACAGAGGTCGTATTCAGTTTTTTGAGTCACACTTATAATATCAAATGGTGTGAAGAAATGTTACAAAAAATGTTAAACAAATCTAGGCATCAATTGCAAATGAGTCTCACCTTGTTTGAAGTGGAAGGAAATTAGACAGCGCACACTTGAAAAGAATATGAGGTACAGTAATTCACACAGCTTGTAGGTCTTCTTTTACTCACAGTAAATATAGAGGAAAAATTGCTTACTTAACGAATTGCTGATATAGTATGATTACAGTAGTTGTAATACTAAATTGCAATCAATCATTTATCAAGGAATTGCATAAGGAACTTAGGATATATGGAAATAAATAAGAAACACACGACTCAAACTAAACGAAAATTAGAATCTTTGTCTACACTTGTATTAATACTGAAAAATGAGAGTTTTCTCTATTACATCCGGCAAGAAGCAACCTCGAACAGATCTTGAATCTATGTACCTATACAAAATCTGTCATAACTCAAAATGGTTGGTCTTCTTACAATATTTAATTAAGATAACCTATATCTGAAATGAAACAACAGGGTGTAAAATCATGTTGGCCCTTGACCAAGTTTTGAGGAACACTTGATCATATTTGACCTTTTTTGGACATCAACACCCTGTCAAAGATGGAGCACCAGGCGAAGCAGAGATCACAGGATCTCGGCCCACTTTTGGGGCCCTTTTAGGGTTTTGGGTTAATGTAATGGGAAAGGGATGTCGGCCCATGGGTTTACCCATGTTTTATGCCTATGATGTAAAGTATAAATAAGTAGCTAGGCAATGTAAGAAGTGTCGATGGCTTAGTTCTAGTAATTAGATCTGTGTGATCGAATGTAAATTCCATGTGCATGATTGTAAGAGGATTGCAGAGTTGAGTGCAAGTGATGTAAGTGCTGAGTTCACGGATTGTAAGGAGGCTCTCTTCTAGATCTACTCAGGGAAGGAGGATCTGGCGAGGTGCACGCAGATCTACTGTCCTATGCGGAGTATAGTTAAGCTATGTGTTGTAATCAGATTGACCAAAACAAATAAAGAAGAAGAAGACTTTGTGGACGTATCCCCAAGGTGGGGGGAACCACATAAACCTGTGTATCATGCTTTGTGATGTTGCTTCCTTGTGTTTTCATTATCTTGCTAAGTGTTATTCCATGATTAGATAGATTTGCTTATGCTTTGTGATTCACTAGATGTATATGAATAGTATATCTTATGTGTATGAGGATGCTTAGTGTTGATCTACAGGATCTAATATGTTTTGTTGTTGCTAAGCACTGAAATATCTTATATTTGAGCAAGTACTGCGATGTTCTATCTTATCTGCGAAGTACTATAAGGATGAATAAGTGATGAATGAATTATGCTAAGTGTTATGTAAAGGATATAATCACATATATGTGTCCCATCTAAGGTTGTAGACACCTGAGTCTTGCAACCACCCCTGCCTCTACCTTGGGTGAGACTTCATCTGCTTCGTAGGTGTTGTCGAAAGAGACGGTAGTTAGGGCTTTGTTGGTGCACTCTTGAGCGTTGAACCCTGGGTCTGCCCCTGTGCCAACATATGGTTACATTGCCGGGACATGAAGCTGTGATTGATGGGAACTGAGGAAGAAGAAACTTTGTGCAAAAGGAAGCTCTATGCGTAGATCTTTTTCCCTAGGGCGCATATTTTTACTCGACCTATGAAGATTTGTGCTAGGAATAAGGTCAGATCTAAAGAAAGGAAGATCAGATCTGAAGAAAAGAAGCGAGATCTGAATGCTCTGTGCCAAGAAAAGTAAAAGTGGAAATTTCTGAAAGAAAGAAATCATATCTAAAGAAAAGAGGTAAGATCTGTAAGCTATGTGCTCTAATAAAGGTAAGAATAGTCAAAAGTTTTTAGATCCGGAAGATTTGTTCTCTGTAGAAGTAGGATAAGTGAAATGTTTTTGTTTCTAAGCATGGATCTAGGTATGCTTGATAGATTATGTCCTAGCTTCAAAACTAGGTCATTAATAGATGAAAGAAAGTTTGATATGAATAGATTTGATAAGTTTAATGATAGATATGTTATACCTATGCATAGAAAGAACGTCTGGACTAACAAGTGGATGCAGGATCCTAGAAAGAGTTTTGTGCAGGATAGCTACCATGATCCTGGTGCGCAGTACAGAAGAATTTGGGGAACATTTAAACGAAAGAGAGGGTTAACCCTCTGTTACAGTGGCAGAAGACCAGGACATCTTGCTAAGGAATGCCCTGGTGGAAGACCTAGTTGTCTTTGTTGCAAATCTTTGGACCATGAAGTGTTGGATTGCCCTAGAATGATTGCTAAGATTGAAAGAATGAATTTGAATGAAGAAAACCCTAAGGCAGATCCAAAAATAGTAGAAAAACAGAAGGAATCAGAAAATATATTGCTACAGATGAAAGACACCTTAAATGATCACTGATGTGTTAGGCTATCAGAGATATTCAAAGAAAAGGAGCAAGTCAAAGCAAGAATAGGGGATTTCGACATTGACAATATTCTTGATCAAGAAACACAAGGGAACATTGTGCCAGAAAGAACTTGGGAAGCTATAGGAAAGCCTGCCATGATCCCTTCCCTAGGAGGGACAAGTTTATTCAGAGGAAAGCTAGTAAACCTATGTGGAAGGCTCGCCCAGATACCTATGACTGTCAATGGAACTTCAACAGAGGAAGACTTTGAGATTATTAAATTTGTTGAAGACGACGCCTCGTTTACCATGCTCATAGGAAAACCTTGGATTGATGGAGAACAAGCCAGACGAAAACAGGAAGAAGAAGTTTTGGAACAAAAGAACCAAGAGTTAAAATACTTTATGACCAGAATGATCGCACACTTGATTGAAGAATAGAAGAGCAGATTGCAAATATTTAATACCAGCAATGGACCCATAACCTCACTTGTCAACCCTCCTCAATGTAATGAATATTCCTCATTTCGAGAGGCATCAGGAAGTGAATGCATGCGTCAGATTGTTGTTGTCCTGCTAGCACGGAGGATACTTATGGCTGGACCGTCGCATCACTGTGAATTCGATTCTGATCAATCGGATCACAGGGCTAAGCATGCAGGGCCCTGACCTGCATGAGTTTTACCCTGGAAAGACTGCAGATCGCGCTCTTTCCCAGTGAATAAAAGACACATATGGCGATGTAGAGAAGGGCACGCAAGGTTACAAGGTAGCCTCCATTGAGAATGCAGCAGTGTGCCTCGGTTTCCAGCTGATCGCAGGGAAGTTAGTCTGCAAGAACAAACCCACACAGGTGACTGGATTTGTAGTTGACCGTGCAGGGAAGTGCGCGGAGGGACTACAAATGAACTGGGCAAAGTACCTTGTAAATCAGCTAGAGCTCGACTACAGACAAGCGCAAGACCAAGGGTATGACTTCCACTTTAGTTGGTTGTTCATAATCATCGCTTTCATCGCTTGGGAGCTACCAGAAGGTGCCACTTTTCTAGAGATCGAACCCTTCGAACCACTGGTCGTGAAGTTTTGTATGTTGTGGTACTCCAGTGACATGAATAAGCAGTGGAAGTCCAATGTCGTCTTCCATGCTTATTACAACCAATTAAAGAATGAAATCCAGTCTACACCGTGCCTCGTTCCAAACACACTTCATAGGTTTGGAACTTTGATCAAATTCAACGCAGAGCACCACTTCACCTATATCACAGTGCGCGCTGATGAGCACAAACAAAAACTCCAATCGTACTATAAGTTAACAGAATAAGACTTGGAGTAGATTACCAAGGAATGGTCGACGAACCTCCTTGTTCCAGTGGACCCCGCAGAGATGTCTGACGTGGATAGACCTTAAGCCATGCCGGATACACCTAGATCGCGCAAGAATAAGAAGGATGTAGAAGTTCAAGATATCCATAGCACATCCACGAAGACTACTTCGATCTCACCTGCGAAGGAAGGTGATGGTGAAGAAATAGGTGGCACAGAAGTTGAGCAAAAAAAAGGCAAGGTTACTCCGCCTGGAGAGGAGGAGGATCCCTCTAAGAAAAGGAAGATTACCCGACCAAAGCCCTCATCCCTAAAGAAAACTAAGGCCACCCAGACTACATTCAAGACTACCCTTACACAGGACAACTTTGACTTCTTGATTGTTGCGTTGAATGATGCTTCACTAGAGATCGCAGAAAAGAAAGAAGCGAAGCAGGAGGAGGTATTCAGCCAAATCAAGGGTGAACTTCAAGAAGTGCAGCAGGCACTCCAGTCCAGCAGAGCAGTTTCTACGACACCTTTAACAATTGAAACAACAGGAACAGCTGATGAGCCCACCCTATTATGCCAGATCGCCGAGAAAGTCGAAGCTCGCCTTCAACAAGCTCAAGAAGACATAGCAAAAGCCACCCAAGATTTGCCACAAGTACATAGCACGCATATAGTACAATAGAGGAAGTCAGAACATGAAAATATTTCCCTGGAAGCGAAGTGCGAGGAGGAAAAAGCACAGTACAGCAGAGCAAGGACCAGTTGCTAGCAGAGCAACTTGAAGTACAGGAAAGAGTTCACAGAGCAGTTCTCTCTGTGACAGTCATTGAAGTGAAAATTGAAGAACGTGTCCCACAACAGGTGGCACAACTTGAAGAAGTAATCCAACAACTTCATCAGCACATCACAGATATGGAACTTCGTACCATGCCCGATACTCCACAAGAAGTAAGAGACCTAAGGGAGGCAACTGCCCACAGCGCAGTTGGCCGATTAAAAACCTTGGCTTTGGAATGTAAGCAGTTGAGTGCTAGAAGCGCCCAGACTTATGAGAACCTTACAGAGAACCCAGAATTGCAAACATTAGAAGCACAACTCCAAGAAGCAAATCATCATGTAGATACGCTATAGACATAGCTGAAGGTCTTGACCCCAGTTGAAAGAATGAAGCGATTTCCATAACAACGCACCGCCCAACAACAAGTGCACATGTTACAAAGTAAAGTGATAGAAGTCTCTCAACGACTTCAACCACTCCAAGAGAAAGCATGCCAATTTTTCACTGAATTTGAGATCCAGGCAGCCGATCTTGAACAGGTTGTCATCACTGCAAAATAGCACATGGAAGGACCAGTAAACGACGCAGTGATCTAGGAGTTCACTGAGAAAGAGGTTGCCGCACTGCAGTAGGTCGAACTAGCTCAAGCCAAGATCGAGACATTCAAAGTGGAGCTGATCAGGCCAGACTGACTCGAGACGAGTCACATGTGAGTGTTGGGGGCTTGTTGGCCCTTGACCAAGTTTTGAGGAACAGTTGGTCATATTTGACCTTTTTTGGACTTCGACACCCTGTCAAAGATGGAGTGCTAGGAGAAGCAAAGATCATGGGATCTCGACCCACTTTTGGGGCCCTTTTAGGGTTTTGGATTAATGTAATGGGAAAGGGATGTCAATCCATGGGTTTACCCATGTTTTAGGCCTATGATGTAAAGTATAAATAAGTAGCTAGGCAATGTAAGAAGTGTTGATGGCTTGGTGCTAGTAATTAGATCTGTGTGATCGAATGTAAATGCTTTGTGCATGATTGTAAGAGGCTTGCGGAGCTGAGTGCAAGTGTTTTAAGTGTTGAGTGCATGGATTGTAAGGAGGCTCTCTGCTAGATCTACTCAAGGAAGGAGGATCTGGCAAGGTGCTCGCAGATCTCTTGTCCTATGCGAAGTATAGTTAAGCTTTGTGTTGTAATCAGATTGACCAAAGCTAATAAAGAAGAAGAAGACTTTGTGAACGTAGCCCCAGGGTGGGGGTGAACCACGTAAACATGTGTATCATGCTTTGTGTTGTTGCTTCCTTGTGTTTTCACTATCTTGCTAAGTTCTGTGCCATGATTAGATAGATTTTCTTATGCTTTGTGATTCACTAGATGTATATGAATAGTATATCTGATGTGTATGAGGATGCTTAGTGATAATCTACAAGATCTAATATGTTTTGTTGTTGCTAAGCACTGAAATATCTTATATCTGAGCAAGTACTGTGATGTTTTGTCTTATCTGTGAAGTACTATAATGGTGAATAAGTGATGAATGAATGATGCTAAGTGCTCCGTAAAGGATATAATCACAGATATGTGTCCCAGCTAAGGTTGCAGACACCTGAGTCTTCCAACCACCCCTGCCTCTACCTCAGGTGAGACTTCATCTGCTTCGCAGGTGTTGCCAAAAGGGTCGGTAGTTAGGGCTTTGTTGGTTCACTCTTGAGCGTTGAACCCTGGGTCTGCCCCTGTGCCAACAAATCCGATGAGATTTGTTGGCATTCTCTTCTATCTTTTCACCTGATGGGAGAAACGCTTCCTTTCCTCAATCCTTTAGGCCCAGTAAAAATGTCATATAAACCATCTTAATAATTCGAAAGAATGTCTTGGTCATTGCAGTTTCTTGCCATCTGTCCCTCCATCTATATTTAGTAATGCAATGAATCACAGTCGAGATAGAGGGAGAAGGATAATCGGATGGATATCTCTGCATGGCTCGTCAAGGAATGGATAATGGACGTAGGAAAAAGTAACTTTCCATGGAAAGAATGATAATGGAATGAGTGTGTGATAATGAAATGGAGGTAAACTGGGATTTAGAATGAGGGTGAACGAGATAAGTGGTTGTTTTAAAGTGGACGGTAGGGAGGGTAAAAAGAGAAAAGAATGTGTATATTTTCCTACCTGCTTCCATCTATACTTGTTTTTCTATGGTCAATACACCAGTTTCATTTATTCAGTAATTCCACCACAAACCTTGAAGGATCAATTGTTTCATTTACCTCGAAAGTGAATAATTTCCTTTCTACCTGAGGTATCCTTTCTTGGATCCCTTTCACTTCTTGAGTTGTGGCCTGGAACTGTAATCTTGGATTCACTAACCACTTATTGATTTTAAGAATATCAATCTAGCTCATTTCTCGAATGGCTGCCAAATTTTCTTCTTTGTTCTTTCTGGAATTATGTTGATTCATTTCTATATCAATTTGCCCCAGTGCTTCCGAGATATTATTTCCCTCAAAGTAGATTAGATTTTTTTCTAGTGATGCCAACACTTCTAGGCAAGCCTCTTTTACCTCTTTGGAAAATATTTTTCCCTCTGTCAGATTTGTTTCCCATACCTTCAGGGCCATATCACCTCTTAATTGTTCTGAAGGCGAGAGCAGAGGGAAGTTAGGGACGTTATCTTTCTGCACCAATATGATGGCTTCCTAAAACTTTGTTCAGGTTGATAGTTCCTCTCTTTCCTTAACATAAATGTCTTTCAGAGAAAGATATACTTCCTGGTAACACTTCTAGATGGCATCTACCTTCAGAAAAAGATCATGTTGTACAACTTACAGCCTCTCATTCATTTCTAGTGCTTGAGTTTGGAAGGTTGATATGTCTATCAAGGCGCCTTCGGTCAAGTCTAATTTAGCCTGCAATTGTTCTATCAATTTATCGCATTGAGAGACCAGACCTTTATTGGTTTGTGAACTCTGATGGAGCTCATCAAGGTTGGTCTAAAGCTATTGAATTTGTTGTCGATCATGAGCTCTGATTAGCTCAAAGTCTTGACTCATCCTGTTCCTGATAGTCTTCTCCATGGCGTGTATTTGACTTTGCAAGCGTTCTACCAACATGATCTTATGTCATAGTTGTTCATCCAGAGTATCCACAAACCATTGATTGGCAGTGGCAAAATCACCCAACGAACCTGTGACTTCTTTTGCGAATTCTGGATCATCTCGATCATTCCCTTCATATACCATTCTCTTCCTTTTAGTTATCACTCCATCTTTCTAGTGTGATTATGTTTTCACGATGGCCTTCCATTTTCTACTAAAGAAGAAATCTGAAGGAGGCATCTCTTTAGGTGAGATGGGGGTAAGATCATCTATAAAAACAATTTTGGAATTAATATTTCCAAAGCTAGATTGCAGAGGTGTCAATGATGTAATAGGAGTATCAATCTTCGTAGACTATTTTTGTTCTGAAGTATTTGAGGTGCCAGTAGGGGTAGTTGGTGACGAAGGAGGCACATTTCATCCTTTCTTTAGGAGAGCTTCGAGTTGATATTTTTCCTGGGAGCTTGGTTGGCCTGACAATGATGCTTCTAATTTGTGTGTCAATACCTCCGAGCTACTCGGGGTTTCCTCATCTTTATGTTTTCCATAGTGACTCACTTCAGAACCTGTAGTCCTAGATTCTTCAGAAGGGGGGGTGGCCATTTTCTCTCCTTGTAGTATCTTCGATAGAATATTTCTCCTGTGCTTTTGAAAACTGATAAAGCCATCTTGTTGTTATGGGGGCAGGGTTTGGAATTTGTCCTGCACTTCTTCATAAGCCCTTGAATATTTCGTCATATGGGGAGTTTTCGTGCATATACCGTTTCATGTTGAACTGGGCCAGGTGGTTTTCCACAATCTTATGTGGATTGTGTCTTTTGAACTCGATGTCAACCAATTTGACATATTCCAAAGTCACAGCCTCCACTTTGGAGTGACTGAAATCCAATAATGAAAACATGCCAACCTGAATAGGGAAAGACGACCATACCTTTTTCTATGTTGCCTTCAGCTCTTTGTTGATGCCTCTTGTTATTGTCTGGTAGGCCACTTCTCTGCATACCAGTCGGTCAGGTAAAAAACATGGAAGAGCATGGGGAGGAACCGAGCACCCAAAAACTCTGATGTAAGAGAAGTTCTCCTCAATAAACCAATCCGTTTATAAAACCCTTAAGAAAAGAAAATTAAAATAACAATGTTTATAACTCACAAAACAATTAGTAGAAAAGAAGAAAAATCAACCACATGTGACCATGTTTATGGCTCACAAATTTAGTGTAGCTTAGAAAACCCTCAATAAAAGAGAAGAATAATGAGCAACAGGTAATCATACTTATGGCACACAAAAACTCAAGACAAAATAAGGAAAGTTAGAAATATGTGATCATGATTAAGGCTCACACCCCATTATAAAAGAGAATGAAAACTAGTATCATGTCTTCATACCTATACCTCATAAATACCTCAATGAAAAAAGGAAAATCACCAACATGTTGCCTTGCCTATGGCTTACAAATCCTCGATAAATATCAAAAACATGAAACCATATTTATAGATTTTATATAAACACACACACATTGTACATTTACGAGAGCACACAAATACACAAATAATTACATAAATTAAAAAATAAATAAATAAATAAACAATGAAAATTTTAGTTATCGTGATCAATAATATAGTTTTTTCTACCTATACCCTTATGTGCTTATTAGGCAATGGATTAAGATCATTTCTTCACGTTTATAAAGGAGCTTAATGATAATATTAGTTGTTTAGATTCCTTACAATGCCTATTGATAACTAACTTAAAGTTTACTTTATATAAACTCGTGTCATATGGTCATTAATATCTATTTAGTGACACCTATTTTCATAATAAAAAAACTTGCACCTCACCCAAACAAAACAATAATTTGGAAAGAACTTAAATTGTATATATTCAATTTTTCATCCAATTACCATATATGTCTCCAACGTCCGTGGAGAGATCCAAGTACATTGCATTCCCTAAATGTATATGCTAGTTGCATGGAGCAAGATGTTGGAAGAGGCACACCAAAATTGGTTATGTTAGTACTATGATGTAGTATTTGTTATTTTTGCAACACTAGATTGGTAATATATGTGTTTCACAACTTTGTTCATAGTATATGTTAGTTATTAACATAATATTCTTTTCATAGTGATTGAATTTTTTTTATATTATTTATATAAAAAATTATGATTAACATTTTTACTATTTTAATTACACTTTTTTTTTTAAATGTAATAGTAAATTTTAAAAGTAGAAAACTCTAAAAATTAGAAAAAAAAAAAAACCAATTTTTCTAAAATCATGTGATTATGGGACTAACTCTAACTACATACTTCTTGACTACATGAATCTCTAGGCATAACAAAAATTTCTCATAGTTATAACCTCAAAGAAATATGCAAAAATGAAATAGAAGCTAAAATCAATTCTTCCTATATATTTTGCTAAAGCATTAGAAGGAAATTCAAGCCAAGATGGATCCATATTTTGTTAGAGCATTAAAAGGAAATTCAAGCCAAGATGGATCCAAAGTACTTATCTTAGATTTAGAAGGTATTACATTCTATAAATTTTCTTGGGGTCAATGTGATTCATGAATATATTCTATAAATTTTCTTGGGTTCAATGTGATTCATGAATAATTTAAAGGAAGCAATAACGATATTTTAGGGTCTCCTTCTCCTTTGAGGCTTTAGCCCATGAGAGGTTATTTCCTTCATAGGCTCATTAAGAATTATGTATTTATCCCATGAGAGGTTATTTCCTTCATAGGCTCATTAAAAATTATGTCTTTAGTCTATGAAAGGTTATTTCCTTCATAGGCTCATTAAGAAATATGTGAGTCCTCTAAAACTAGTTTGAACTAGTTTGAAATATATAGCACCTTGGTTAAGCAACTTATAATAAGAATAAGTTGTAAGGATGGATAAAATACAAACCGACTAGTGAATAAATGAGTATCTAAAAAATAAGGGTGTGTTGAGGAGATATGGGGTAAGAGAGGTAGTGGAGGTAGCTAGACCATCCATTCCATGTAAGTATGTGATAGAAGTATGGGAGAAGAGGGAAATAGAAAATGTGGATGCCCCCTTATAATATCCCTCACCTTCAACATCGTTACCAAGAGTACAAAAGTTGGAAAGGCAGAGTGTTAGTCGGATAGCTAGCTTAGGGTGAACGGCAAATGATGTTATCGTTCCCTAAGGTGGACCCTTTAGAATTTGAAGAGGTGGATGCAATCATAAGGAAATATATGAGATTTTCCCTTGGGGTGCATGCATGTAAGTACGATTCTTAGGGAACTGCAATCTCACTTTCTTTGTTGGGTTTTATTGGAGATAGTATGATCCCACATTACAAATGACATGTTAAAAGTAAGTAACATGTTAAAAGGAAATCGTAAGGAAAGCACCTCATAAAGGCATTCCAAGGATATGGGTTGCCATGGAGAGGAATAAGAGCATCACAAATATGATTAAATTAATGCAAAATATAAAGTGGTGATCTTTGTTATTTTATATAATAAATTATTTATTTCAAAAGAAGTAATAAGTGTAATTTAATAATCGAATACAACCAATTTGTTCGTATTCGAAATGTGTAATTGATGATAGTAATATTTATCTTGGAAATGTAAAGTTATGATAAAGTATTTATTATATAAGTTGACTAATTAAAAAAAAAAAAAAGAGAGAAGGTTTTCTAGTATAGTTTTAAATATTAATAAAAATTAGTCAGGGTTTGTTATCACATTAATTTGGGGTGGGTTTTTTCCTAAGAAAGGGACTCTTTTGGCGAAAAAATGGTGAGAAATGGGTTAAAAACCCACTTATCCTAAGTTTTGTGTGTGCAGGAGCATCACGCTAAGTGGTGCATAGATCTGGGAGGCTGAGATTTGTGTGCCCAGATCTACGGCGCAAGAGCTATATCGGACCCCCCCCAACCCTCGACGTTTTTCCTTTTAACGAGGAGAGGGGGGAGTGAGTTGGTGGTTTTAAGGCAGGGCTCCCACTAACGTGTGGCCCTCTCCTTAACTCAGACCTGGTGGTTAAGGTGGCTCCCACTCAACGCAGGTGGCCCTCCTTAACTCGCACTCCCCGCGGCTGTGCCTAAAACCTCTTACCATTGCCTACCCCCTCCGAGTAGACCGCTTACTACCATCCTTTACCACTACCGACTCTCGCTGACATCTGTCTCCCACTCTGTGTCTCATCTCTGCCTATCACATCGCCCGATCTCCCTCTTTGTCTCATTATGGTACGCATGTCCTCCACTCACCGACGGACCATGTCCCCTTATCACTCTCGCCTATCATCTCTTGCTAGGTGTTCTACTGCTCACCTCCTCCTAGGCATATGGTCCCCATCCCATCCACTGCCACAGCATTTCCCCTACCCCCACATCATCACCTTGTGCAACTTCAACCTTGTCATGTCCCAGCGCAGCACCCACGTTTTTCGCCGCCCATTTTTTCGGTCACCTTCCATCTGCCACGTCTCTCCACATCGACGCTTCTTGCCTCACCTCCACTTCAATGACGTCATCATCCCCGACAAATCCTCGTCCACGTCCCTCATATGGGTCCCCTTGTACCAGTTCAACGAAGCAACAGACAGTTAAGGGAAGGCTGCCACATCCTACAAACGTAGAGTTGCCTTGGGCCTCGATCCCAAGGAAGCAATTATTAAAGCAGTTGGTGGTGATTGGACATTGTTTTCACCATTAATGGAAGGTCCGGAAAGGGACTGTCAGTTGGTCAACTCACTTGTAGGCCCGTTTTGGAACGTGATTGCGTCTGACTGAACTTCACGACTAGCCAGAGAATGCATGCACAGTCTGCCAGGAGGCATGCATACGTAACATCTTTAATGTAATAGTTCGAACTTGCTATTGTGGTTCCTTTTTGAGTATTTAGGAGTTGTTCTCATTTTGAGTTAGTGTCGATGGTAGAGCTACACTCCTGATTGTAATGTTTTAATGAGGCCTCTGGTTCTATGGTTATGACTGTTATTTGAGACTTCTTGTTTAATGGCAATCAACTTCTCCTTTCATTTCTTTGCTTCTGACTCTAAAATCTCAGCCATGGATGATCCAGTCGGGTGTTGTGACTGTAGTATAGTGTAGGTTTGACTATATTTGTTGTTGCAACGTTTTCAATTTCTTGAAGTTTTTAGATTCAAGAAGATCTTGTATCTGAGACTTTTCATCCACAGACTGTTGGAAGATCGGATGTCCAGAGCAGACCTTCATACCTTTCTCATGTTTCTTCTGCCTACTCACCACTATACAAACTTACTGGCTTAAGTTAGATCAATACCTCACTTATATGTGCCTCCCCAACCCAGTTTTCTGAGTTAAAGCGATATAATCTTGAGACTTCATCCATTAGACCATCCTTTAAACTATTTACCATGACATACAAACTTATGGGTATCAGGCTTACCTCTGACGCAATCCAGAGGTGACTTCTGGTGCTAACATTTCTGGCGCCACTGTCGGGGACAAAGTTGAAGATTTTCCCTAGGATTGAACGACAAAACTTACTAGTTCTGAAGGTGCAGCAGAACCCAGTATATCAATATTGCAACTATGCACCTGGTGACTTCATTGTGGTGACTCCATTGATGTGTATCTATTGGTGAATCCACTGTTTCATCTATGGCTTCCCGAGGCAGACACACGAGGTCTACTCCGTAGCTGCCCCTAGCAACACCTGAAGATGACCCAGAGAAAATTATCATAAAGGGAAAGAACCTTCAAGAAGGATATTCTACAGTTGAACCAGGTATTTCTGATGATTTTCATGACCCTTCTTTATAATCTCCTATTTATGCTCCTCGTTCCCCTATTATACCTTATGTTGGAGTTTCCATAACTTTAAATTTTGGGAGTGTTCATGTCGATTTTTCCCCTCATGGTCTGGGATTAGAGGGAGAAATCATTTTCCCTCCTTTCTCCCTTGAAGTTGTACCATGGTCTAGACCCAAGACCTCAGAATATTTTCCAACCCCGGGATTTACTACCCCTCCTCCTGTTATTACTACTAGTACAGAAAGGGAAACCTTTGTTCCCTCAAATCCCGTGGCCTTTTCTCCAAATCCTCTGTTGTTTCCTTTTCCTTCCGGAAGCTCAGTTCCATCCTCCCCTGTTCGAACCCCATCTCCTCCTCATTCTCCTTCACCTATCATCCCTATGGCAAGTGTTAATCCTCCTAGAAAGAGAATGGATGATATAGTAGTGTTGGCAGCCAATTCACATTTTTATACTATCCTTATAAGCTACCTACACCAGAGTTTCGCAAAATTTGATTTTCGTCGCAACCTTTGAATAAAACGACACTATTGTTTCATATGCGTTTTCCCACTTTCCCTTGTTCTTGTTTTCACGACTACAAGCGTGAAAACTTTGATGTCGAAGTCATATTAAAAACATCACTGGATTGTTGTGATCGTTCTTGTTTATATGCTCATTGTGTTTCCAATTTATTTATCATTATACAATTGACAAGACTCCAAGATCCTTATTCATTTGGCATTCTTTATTTGTTAAAATGACTTCGTTTTACAAGACTGTAATGATATTCTTTTGATCGAGTTTGTGATGCATTGGTGATTTGATTTATATGTGCTTTGATCAATTCCCTTAACACTTTGGTTTCATGAGAACCCCTTGGTGTTGTGGTTAGACCCTTGGTATAAATCGTTTCATACAACACATAGTTCATGTAATCGAACCCTTGGTGTGATTTTGAATTATTGCTTTGGTTTTAAAACTATGACTATTGCTCGCGCAAATGTTTGGTCCACGTATCATAGATTTTATTAATTGTTTAAATGGCATAGTTTTTAACCTATGCAATAGTGTTTTGAATCGTTGTATGCGTCGGCGGTTGTACTATGGGATATGACTATTTTGCATGGGCTGAACTAGCTCCACCACCTTCGCACGTTCTGTCATTAATGTTTCCCCCCTATCCTGGTTCACCTTTGCTAGTTTTTGGGCGAGCCTGTGAGCTATCGACCCTGTGTATACTCTGTTCGAACCCTTACCCATTCACCCTACTCACCGTGTGCTCTTGTCTATGGCACTGGTAGTACGCATAGAGCTGAATGGTAGCCAAGATCTGTTGCTTTTCGATAATTCCCGTAAAGATCTAGAAAACAGTGGTTGGCTGGTGTTTATACAGAGGTTCGAGGGTTTCAACCTTTGTTTTTCCCAACAATTCGCCCTCACCTTTGACGGTTGTCGAGCTAAAGTCGGAGACATACATCTCTAACTCAATGAAAAAGTCATAATCTATGCTACAGGACTGGAAGCCACAGGGGAAAGGTGGTTTAAAAACTCCAAAGTTGACGAGGTGTCGTGGCCTTTGCTATTCGTGTCACGAAAGGTTGTGTCATGTGATAAAGGTATGCCTATTTCTACCCTCAAACCCCGGTGGCATGATCTTCTGGTAATTGTGAAACAATTTGTGACCTGTGAAGGTCGGTATGGCTTGGTTTTTCTGTATCACCTCCGGTTGTTGATGAATTTCATGGGCTATCCTTTGAACATGCCACATTACTTGTTGCGTAGTCTTTACAAGATGTCTAATAGATTCAAGCACGAGAAGGTTGATAGCAGCCTTTTTCATCACGGCTTGATTAATCTCATCATCGTCCACCATTTGAGTCTTCATGGCGATAATTGGCAAGCCTTTCTATCCGGAAATGGCTTTGCTAATATGGAGTCTGTTCAAATCGACAAGGTTGTGGTCAGTGAGACTATGGTTGGGCCACCCGTGCCTTTCCATATCCTTTTACCCCCTCCCAAACCCTTGGTTTGCCCAGACATCGACCTACCCGACATCATAACCAACCCGTGTACAAAAGATAAGACTGAGGTTGTCAATAAGCCTGTGAGTAAGAAAGACAAGGGTAATCCTATTGTCAACAGTAAAGGGAAGAAGAATGCTTGATTGATATCGAGACTTTCCCAGAAAAAACCTAAACAGAACATCGACCAAAATCCTATAGTGTTGAGCGAGGACTCGGACTCCGATATCGAGCATTTCCTAGCTGAAGAATATCCCTATTCTCATGGCATGTTCTCTACGAAACCCTATGACTTTGTCTCTAACTTACCCCCATGCCTAAAAAACGACCCAAATTACCCGGGAATCAAGTTGCACAATGAAACCCCTGTTGGCTTAAACAAACCCTCGCCTGTGTTATCAAAGCCCGAGCAACCATCATGTATCCAATGTAACGCTTGGCTAGAGCGTTATTACATTGACGTTCCCCTGTTGCAATCAAAGATCAAAGCATTAGAAGAACAGGTGACAGTGTTGGCGAAGGAGAACCATAGGTTACAAGCCAGTGAAAAGAAACAAAAAACCACCAGTTCGATTGTCTTCAGGAATGTTGAAGCGGCAACAGCCTTTGTCAATTCCAAACTATCATGACCGAGTTGTTTTCTGATTGTTCAGGTATGAATTTCAACATGAATTTTGATTTGTAAGTTTGTTTGAATTAATATAACAGATTGGGTTTTGCTTTCAAATTAGCTCTGTTCGCTTTAACACATTTGAAATGATTCTGTTATAGTTTAGACGATTTTGTTGTGGATCCTATATAGTAGATTCATTTTGCTAAAATTAAATGTAGATATGATTTGGTTTCACGATTTTTTCATGCCCAGCTTAGTATAAGCAATAGATTGGTTTTTCATTCTGTTTGGTTTGTTTTTGAATCAATTATGTTCGTCTGATTTAGATAGTCGATTAGGTTTGATCTCGATTAGTTTCGTTTAACTCAAAACAACCCTGTTGACCTCGATCTATTAGAAATGACTCTGTTTTGTATTGAATCAATATTTTCGTTTGAATTTTGATTACATTCGACCTGTGCAAAAGATCTATTTGCTAAAATCATGGAGCTGTGTTGATTGATACGATTTTACATAACGATTATGTCGTATCCAAACTGTTTCGATTCGTTCCTTTTTTATTCAATTTGCAAATGATTGTTGTGTGTATTGAGTTAGCATGATTGCTTGTATGAGTTGGATTGGTATCAAAAATAGATTTGATGTTGCTCTGTTGGTTTTGATTTTCAAAAAAGATTTTGTCAAGCTCAGATCGACATATTTTGTCTATGTTGAATTCGTATGAAAAACTCGGCTAATAGTTCGTTTTGAAATTGATTCAAGTAATGATTTCGTTGGCTCCCCAACTCTTGATCGATTATGTCTGCTCCCAATTGGCAATAACAAACGTTTGACAAATCCCACATATCCTGTTATCAATTGATTAATTCAATTACGATTTCATTTGTTTCAATTTGCATTCAAGTTTTGGTTTGATTCGCTCTGTTTGGCATTAGTGAATGAAGATTTGGTTGAATGAGTCGAATATAATTCTTTAAGATTTGAATTAGTTTTGAAACGATTATGTGTTCAATTTAGACCAGCTACAGAATCGCAAGATTCTATAGCTAGTCTTAAAATTAGATTTTTGTCAATTTTATCAATAAAACATCCTCTAATATTGTCTATTCTTGTCCTCTTTCAGGTGCATATGAATTACAATGATCAATTGGGCATGTTGTATCAGTTTAGGAGATACTTTGGATATGGTTTTGTTTTAGGTTGTTAGCTTAAGTTAGAAACTTGGGATATTGTCCCCAGATTTGTGTAAACTGTTTTGATAATTCCCACATGGATGTTTTACCCTGTGGGAAGTCTTTAAATACTTGTCAATTTTTTGTAATACCATCATCTTCACGGTGGAGAGAACCGGATTATGGATTTGTGATATAGACTGGGATGAAAGTTGATGTCTTGTAACAGCTTTTGCTTTCAATATATCAAACTTTTGTTTCAAGTTTTATTCATATCAGTTTGCAGTCAATTATAGACTACTTTAGCTATCGTAATTCATTGCATATTGATGTGATTTGATTTAATATGTTATCCATATCTGATCTCTCTTATTTAAAATACAACAATCACTCTATTTCAATTTAACGAATACAGATTTATCTTTTTCATTAATTGAATGGTTTTGTACAAATTGTTACACATAGATTTATCTAATTGTGATGATTTGTAGATTATAAAATTGTTGTTATTTTTATGTTTTGTTTGTCCTGTTATTTATATTTGAAGAGCACAGTTTCTTCTTGTTTACGAGAAGTTCATGGATAATCTGGTGTTGGTTTCCTCCCTCCGAACAGCTAAAACAACTATTGCATACAGGACAAACCTGAAGCGTTACTTTAGGTCAGTTTGTTATTTATTATTTGATAGTTAATTAGTTAATATAATAGAAGTAGTTTAGATAAATATATTAGTTTAGATTCATAGTTAGAGTTATTATTTTAGTTGCTTAGTTTAGATAGTTTTCATTCTATTTCTTTTTCATAAAATTATAAAAATAAAAATAAACAATAGTTTCGTTGTCTTAGGACAGATTACAAATGATTTTTGCAGGTTTTAATCTAAATTTGTAATTTGTAAATATTGTATATTTGTAATTAAATCTGATTCTATTGATAATTAAACATTTACTTTTATAGAATTATAGTTGTATAATTTAGGTAATAGATTGTATATATGTAGTTTAGATTTGTTTATTAGTTTGTTTTAATTATTGTTTTTTATTTAGATTAGTTTCTTAGTGTAGTTTTCATTTGTTTTTCTAGGACTTAGATAGGCCAATGGAGCCGCTAAACCTGTCAGGGTGGGTTATCCCAAACGGCTTTGGTTATTTAGACAACCCTGGACCGGATCCACTCTTCCAGTTGGCGAGCGTTCATTTTCGCTCGTCAACAAATGGCGCTAGAAGGAGGGCCTAAAATTTATTAATGGCACGAGGTGGTCGTAAGACTCCTCAACCACCCAATCGCTCACCTATAGTGACAAGAAGTCATTCGAATGACAACATTCCCCCCCAAACAACAACCACATCAAACGACAATCCACGAATCACAGTTGAACCAACAACCCCAAATCCTACAGGTGGTGACATACAAGAGATTGTCCGCCAATCTCTCATAAGAAATCATAGTGCCTTAGCCCGTTTGAGGCAACCAAATCGACCTTTGGACCAACCTTTAGATTTCTCTGATATCATAGAGAAACTTGGAGGCGCTAATCTCACTGTGAACCCTACAGATCCAATCATCACTCCTGCTGCAGGAGGATCTGGAATACCTCCCTCACCACCTCCATCATCTCCTTCTTCTTCTGGAGGAGGTTCTTCTGACAAAGGTAGTTCCCCTTCTCAGCCTTCCACACCGACTACACCAATGGCCAACCAGAACAACCCTGCCAGACCTTGGCTCGACCAGGATGCAGTAGTTGTACCTGGAGAACAGCATCCCTTACCCAAACATCCAGAGAAGTGGCTTCCCAAGTTTGACCCTGACTCTAAACAAATCTCTGAAGATCACATTAAAAATTTTATGTTAGCCATAAGACTCCACAATGTCAAGCATGAAGACGTAGTATGTAGGTTGTTCCCCTACACTTTCGAGGGCAATGCATCTACATGGTACTTTGCCCAGCAACCCCATACCATCGTGTCTTGGGAAAAGTTTGAATCCTGCTTTTTGGAAAAATTCGGAGACGGTAAGCCTCCGAAAGTCCTAGTCATGGACCTTTCCAGCTTAAGAATGAACCCGAAAGAGAAATTTAAAGACTTTAATCAAATATTCTTAACACTTAAAAACCGAATCCCTACAGATTCCATGCCTGTCGAGAATCTCATAATAGCATACTATACTAAAGCCTTGCATGAAAGTATAGCTATTTGGGTTAAACGATCTAAGAAAGCCACGTTGTTAGAAGCCTTCAAGGAGGCCAGCCAGATTGAAAAAGACATACTTAGTCTTAAAGACTCTACTAGCAACGAAACAGAAACTAGGTCATCTTCCAAAAAGAAGATCAAAATCCTCCCTAGACCTACTCAAAGTAAACCGCAACATGAAAACTTTGATTTAGAAAACTTAACTAAAGTCGTTCAAAAACTGTTGAATCAAGTTATAGATTTAAAAAAGACAGCCGAAGAAGCTTCCTCAAGCAAAGGACCTTACAAGCCCCCATTCAGGAAGCCTTTTCCCATCAACCGACCTAATCCAACTACTGAAGGCCTTAATCTAGAAAGTCTGCAATACGCCCTTCAAACAATTCTATAAGCCCAGGATAACTTGATACCTCCTGAGATTCCTGAGGAGGTAGTTGAAAAAGAGACAGTTCAAGAAGAAGAGTCTTCCCCAAAAAAATTTGGACACTTCTCAGATAGCATCTTTCAAGCTAACTTCGAGACAGTACATCCCTATAACACTAGGAGTAAGACAGCAAACAAACCTTCTTCCGAAAACACTACGACTTCACCTCCAAAGCAATCTAAACCAGCTGAGACTAAACAGAGTCATGTAAACCCCAAATTAGATTATGATTTAGTTGAAGATCTTAAAAGGTTAAGGGATAACATTTTTGTTTACAAGTTATTGAAATTTCCATTTCTGCTACAAAAAATGTTGCAAAACATCGCAGAGAATGGCAAAAATGGTAATTCAAACAGTAGCAAGGTTGTGCAGAACAAAGTTCCTCAGAAGACTTCCACTAAGAATAATCTCGATTCTCATGATAAAGGAAGCCTTCCTGTAAATAATGTAAATAATGTAGATAAAGTAGCTTTAGAAACTGTGAGTAAAAAGCCACAAACTACTGCCCTTAGTACTCGCAGAAATGTACCTCCATTTTTGTTAACTTTTGAAATATTCAATAGAAACGTGCACAATTGTATGGTAGACTCAGGAGCGTCATCCAATGTGATGCCATGGTCTGTATGCCAGAAGATTAATGCTGAAGTTGAACCATCCACCTTAAAAATCATCCAACTTGATCGAACCAATGTTAAAGTTATAGGCGAATTAAGAAATGTACTTATAAGATTATCGTCTAACCCCAAGGTTCATCAAGTCATTGATATTATTGTTGTGGATATTCTAGAAGTGTATGGTCTGTTTTTAAGCAGGGACTGGTCGGAGCAACTACACGGCTATTTCACGACAGATTGGTCCCACCTGTGGCTCCCAGAGAACGGAAAGCCTAACAAGATCAAGGTAAATCGTGAACGCTACCTTAAATTCATGGTCACAGATTTGAACGATCCCAATGAACCATTTACACCTTCTGTTGATTCACCCGAAGTACAAGGGATGGATACCTTCTTCGGCAATTTCATGGCCGAGGCTTCAACTATCACCAACCCAGAACAACAGTCCGAGATTGTGGCATATGTGCAGCCAGCAGCTTTTACACAACGGGCTCATGCACCCGATAAAAATCAAATTTGGTCTCTTTAGTTTGATGGGTCAAAGTCCAAAGAAGGAGTTGGTGCAGGCTGCGTTATTATTGATCCGGCAGGTAACAAAACCCTGATTGCATGTAGGACAGAATTTGAATGTACTAATAACACTGCAAAATATGAGGCTTTACTGCAAGGTCTCATAAAAGCTTTAGATATGAACATTCAAAACTTGATTGTCTTTGGCGATTCCGAAATCGTGGTTAGACAGGTAAGAGATTCTATCCACTGTCTGCCTCTGCATCTTAAAAGCTACCAATCCTAGGTATGGAATTTAATGAATAAATTTTATGCTTTCAATATAAATTCTATTCCTAGATTGAATAATTCTGAAGCAGATCTATTACCTAACATAGCTTCTAAACTCTTTCCTGCAGAAGGCTTGTCCTCAGATGCATTCTCCGTCGATATGTTGTTCAAGCCATCCATTCCCGACAACATCACGAACTGGAGAGTCTTCGACGACGATCAGCAGATCATTAGCTTCTTTCATATGGAAGAAACTTTTCAAGGCGCGGTGATTGACGAACATACTTACGACGACAATTTGAGCGATTTCACGGTAATACCAGATTCGAGAACTCCTGAATCTTCATCGAACATGGTAAACTCGATCCCTAAATTTGTAGTTAGATTAGAGAAATTTTATGATCTTCAAGATAAATTCAAAAAATCGGTCAACTGTAAAACCAATAGTTCCTCGTTATCATATGAAAAAGTAAACTTAGGAACTAGTGACAATCTGCAGTGCATTAATTTAGGGGTAGGATGTTCCCAACAAGAAAAAGATGCATTTATTAAATTGTTTAAAGAATTTAAAGACGTCTTTGCATGGATGTATGATGACCTTAAAAATTTCAACCCTAACATCATACAACATGTCATTCCTATGAAACCCCAAACCTCACCCTTTCAACAAAAATTGAGAAAAATGCACCCTAAGCTCGAACCGACCGTCAAAAAAGAATTAAATAAACTTTTGAATGCTAAGATAATTTTTCCAGTTAGGCACACTCAATGGGTTTCTAACCTTGTCCCTGTCCAGAAGAAAAGTGGGGAAATCTGACTATGCGTCGATTTCCGAAACCTTAACAGAGCGTCTGATAAAGACAACTACCCTGTCCCACCCATGGAACAGATCCTTCAATAGGTGTCTGGTTCCGAGAGGTTATCCTTATTGGATGGTTTCTCGGGGTACAACCAAGTCCTGATGTCTCCTCTAGACCAACTTAAAACTATCTTCCGCACTCCATGGGGCACCTACGCTTATCGAAAAATTCCCTTTGGATTGATTAATGTCGGTGCCACTTTCCAGAGAGCAATGGACATTGCTTTCTGAGGCTTAATCAATCAGTCCATCGTAGTTTACTTAGATTATGTTACTGTATTTTCCAAAAACAAAACCGATCATCTAGCTCATTTACGAGTCGTTCTACAGCAATGTCATAAATACAACATTTCCTTGAATCCCAAAAAATCCATCTTTGCAGTAGAACAGGGTAAACTCTTAGGATTTATTGTGTTAAGCAAAGGGATGATTATCGACCCCAAAAGGACTCAAGTCATCTCGAAACTTCCCCCTCCTACTTCCAAAAAGTCTATGCATTCTTTCTTAGGCCAGATAAACTTCGTGAGGAGATTCGTCCCCAGTTTCTCCGAAATGGTCAAGCCTTTACAAAATTTAATTAAGAAAGACGCCCAATATCACTGGGGACCCTTAGAAAATCAAGCTTTCAATGCAATAAAAAAGGCCATAATAGACACTCCTTCTCTCATGAGCCCTGACTTTTCTCAAGACTTCACACTCTACACTTTTGCTTCTGACCGCTCCTACGTTGCAGTCCTAACTCAAAAGAACGTCGAAAATAATGAAGTACCCATTGCCTTTATGAGCTCTGCTTTCAAAGGTGTGGAACTTAATTACCCAGTGGTAGATCGGCAAGCCTATGCCATTTTCAAAGCAGTTAAGCACTTCCGGTCTTATCTTTTGAAATCTAGGATGAAAGTTATTGTCCCTTACCCAGCAGTCAGGAATTTGTTAGTGCAGAAAGAACTAGGAGAAAAGAGGGCTAACTGGGTTACCTCCTTACAAGAGTACGAAATAGAAATTACCCCAGCACAAATAGTGAGAGGCCAAGGGTTATGCAAGTTAGTTGCTAATTCAGCAGCGGGACAACAAGAAGAAAATGATAAGTCAAATCTAGGACAGCACGATCAAAATGTAATATGTTGCGCACAAACCTCTGTCAGTCCCTGGTATGATGATATAAAATTCTGTCTTGAACATGGGTCAGCCCCCCGTCACCTGGACCCCACTAAAAGAAGAGCGTTGAGATTAAGGTCTGTCTCCTTTCATTTGGTTAATGGTATCATGTTTCATCAAAATTTTGATGGCGTACTGATGCGTTGTCTTGAGAAGGACGAAGCAGAAAAATTCTTGCTAGAATTGCATGCAAGAGAAGTTGGTGGTCATTTTGGTGGTGACACCACTACCCATAAGGTTTTGAGAGCCAGTTATTACTGGCCCACACTTTTTAGAGACGCCCATGCCTTGTGTCATAAGTGTATTATTTGTCAGAAAGCATCAAGGTGGTTACATAAATCAGCCTTCCCTTTGCAGCCTGTTTCAGTAGACTCCCCTTTTCAGCAGTGGGGCCTGGATATCATAGGTCCAATCAATCCACCATCCTCACAACAGCATAAATTTATCATAACAACCACAGATTACTTTACCCGGTGGTCTGAAGATGCTGCATTAAGAACTGTCAACACCAGTCAGGTAATTGCCTTTCTAAATTCGAATATTATTACTCGTTTTGGTATCCCTAACTGTTTAGTATTCGATAACGCTTCTTACTTTTCCTCTCTTGAGATGAGCAAGTTCGCTTTGGAAAAAGGAATTAAATTGAAGTATTCCGCCAGCTATTACCCCTAGGGCAATGGATTGGCAGAGTCAACAAATAAGAACTTGATTAAAATCATCAAGAGAACGGTGGCTGAAAATCACAAAAACTGGCACAATGCACTATTAAACGCGCTTTGGGCTGATAGGGTAACACCAAAAACTGTTGTAGGTAACTCTCCCTTTTTTCTCGTTTATGGAAGAGAAGCAATTCTACCACCACACATTCTTCTCCCTTCACTACAATTATCGCAGAAAATACAAGAAGAAGATTGTCCCCCTTTGGAAAACCGAATTAACGCTTTAATGAAGCTAGAAGAGGTAAGAGCCCAAGCTAAACGTAAGTTAGATCAGCATCAACTATAGGCTAAAAGCTGGTTCGATTCTAATTATGCCTCTGATAGGAATTTTGAAGTAGCTGATCTCGTCCTAAAATGGGACAAACCGCATGAGGGAAAGGGAGAGCACACGAAATTTCAAAACTTATGGCTTGGACCGTTTTTAGTTGCTGAGAAGTTGGGTCCCAGCTCTTTCCAATTGCAGAATCTAGAAGGGTAGCCTGACACCTATCTGGTGAATGGCCAAGCTCTGAAAAGATATTTCGCTTGATTACAACTTTTTTTATATTATGTACATATTATGCTTTTGTTTGCTTTTCTTTTGTTGTTTTGGTTTTGATTTCTCCTTTGCGCTTATCAGTTTTTCTTTTGGAAACACATACCTGCAATGTTTTGAACTATTCGGACAAGGCAAACAAAAAATTCCTTCACTGAAATGACTGCTGAAAAATTGTATAAACATCAATTTAAAATTTACATCTGTGATTGGCAAAAGTTTGTTGTTTGAAATAAGTTAACTGATTTCAATCTCTGAGTAAATCCTGTCATGATCATCTATTATCTTTTTACGTTGTCCCTATTCCTTAAGGGAATGACTTAGAAGATGTCTCCCTGCCTTAGAAATTTGGTTCTGTAAATAAACCATCTCTGGATCTTAATAAAGGATAGTTCTAAAAAATTCTGTTGAGGTTTGTAAAAAAATATGTTAAAATATCGTAATTTTCAGCGTCACCCTGCTCGACTATATATCTTCGAAAAACAAAACAAATCATTAAAAGAGATGTGGGAAGTGCTTGTAATCCCGCCGGGATGTTGAACAGTTCTGCTGGTAGCGAGTAAATGCATGCATGACGCCAAGACAACTTCATCGGGGTACTGAACAGGCCTGCTGGCAGCGAAGCAATGTCGGGTGTATGAAAATTTGTAAATATGAAACCTCTTGACCTTAAAATGTCCTTTATTCTAATCTGGAATTTCTTGGCAGGATATAGATATCAAAGTGGGTTAAATGGCACCCCTGTCGAGGCTATGGACGCCTGCTGGCAGCAGTGGCTCTGTCAACAGTATTGGGGATTTTATCTTTAATATCGTGGCTCGCTTGTCTTAAGAATGTTATCATTTCTCATCTTTTAAACACTATTGGAATATTTGATTAATGATGATGTTTATGCGATTTTCTGGTTGTTATTTTTGAGTTAGAATTTTTCTCATTATCCTAATCTGAATTTGTTCTATTTGGCAGAGATAACTGCTTCTACCAGTGTGTCACCATTGTTGGTAGCCAATTCACATTTTTATACTGTCCTTATAAGTTGCCTACACCAGAGTTTCACAAACTTTGATTTTCATCGCAACCTTTGAACAAAACGAAACTATTGTTTCATATGTGTTTGCCCACTTGCCCTTGTTCTTGTTTTCATGACTGCAAGTGTGAAAACTTTGATGTCGAAGTCATATTAAAAACATCACTGGATTGTTGTGATCATTCTTATTTATATGCTCATTGTGTTTCCAATTTATTTATCATTGTTCATTTGGCATTGTTTATTTGTTAAAATGACTTTGTTTTACAAGACTGTAATGATATTCTTTTGATCGAGTTTGTGATGCATTGGTGATTTGATTTATATGTTCTTTGATCAATTCCCTTGATACTTTGGTTTCATGAGAACACCTTGGTGTTGTGGTTATACCCTTGGTCTAAATTGTTTCATACAACACATAGTTCATGTAATCGAACCCTTGGTGTGATTTCGAATTATTGCTTTGGTTTTAAAACTATGACTATTGCTCGCGCAAATATTTGGTCCACGTATCATAGATTTTATTAATTGTTTAAATGGCATAGTTTTTAACCTATGCAATAGTGGTTTGAATCATTGTATGCGTCGGCGGTTGTACTATGGGATATGACTATTTTGCATGGGCTGAACTAGCTCCACCACCTTCGCACGTTCTGTCATTAATGTTTTCCCCCTATCCCGGTTCACCTTTGCTAGTTTTTGGGCGAGCCTGTGAGCTATCGACCCTGTGTATACTCTGTTCGAACCCTTACCCATTCACCCTGCTCACCGTGTGCTCCTATCTATGGCACCAGTGGTACGCATAGAGCCGAATGGTAGCCAAGCTCTGTTGCTTTTCGATAATTCCCGTAAAGATCTAGAAAACAGTGGTTGGTTGGTGTTTATACAGAGGTTCGAGGGTTTCAACCTTTGTGTTGCCCAACAATTCGCCCTCACCTTTGACGGTTGTCGAGCTAAAGTCGGAGACATACAGCTCGAACTCAATGAAAAAGTCATAAGATCTGCTACAGGACTGGAAGCCACAGGGGAAAGGTGGTTTAAAAACTCCAAAGTTGACGAGGTGTCGTGTCCTTTGCTATTCGTTTCACGAAAGGTTGCATCCTGTGATAAAGGTATGCCTATTTCTACCCTCAAACCCTGGTGGCACGATCTTCTGGTAATTGTGAAACAATTTGTGACCTGTGAAGGTCAGTATGGCTTGGTTTTTCTGTATCACCTCCGATTGTTGATGAATTTCATGGGCTATCCTTTGAACATGCCACATTACTTCTTGCGTAGTCTTTACAAGATGTCTAAGAGATTCAAGCGCAAGAAGGTTGATAGTAGCCTTTTTCATCACGGCTTGATTAAGCTCATCGTCGTCCACCATTTGAGTCTTCATGGCAATAATTGGCAAGCCTTTCTATCCAGAAATGGCTTTGCTAATCCGGAGTCTATTCAAATCGACAAGGTTGTGGTCAGTGAGACTATGGTCGGGCCACCCGTGCCTTTCCATATCCTTTTACCCCCTCCCAAACCCTCGGTTTTCCCTGACATCGACCTACCCGACATCATAACCAACCCATGTACAAAAGATAAGACTGAGACCGTCAAGAATCCTGTGAGTAAGAAAGTCAAGGGTAATCCTACTGTCAACAGTAAAGGGAAGAAGAATGCTCGATTGATATCGAAACTTGCCCGGAACAAACCTAAACACAACATCGACCAAAAGCCTATAGTGTTGAGCGAGGACTCGGACTCTGATATCGAGCGTTTCCTAGCTGAAGAATATCCTTATTCTCATGGCCTGTACTCTACGAAACCCTATGACTTTGTCTCTACCTTACCCCCGTTCTTAAAAAACAACCCAAATTACTCGGGAATCAAGTTGCACAATGAAACCCCTGTTGTCTTAAACAAACCCTCGCATGTGTTATCAAAGCCCGAGCTACCATCATGTATCCAATGTAACGATTGGCTAGAGCGTTATTACATTGACATTCCCCTGTTGCAATCAAAGATAAAAGCATTAGAAGAACATGTAACAGTCCTGGCGAAGGAGAACCATAGGTTACAAGCCAGTGAAAAGAAACAAAAAACCATCGGTTCGATTGTCTTCAGGAATGTCAAAGCGGCAACAACCTTTGTCAATTCCAAACTATCATGACCGAGTTGTTTTCTGATTGTTCAGGTATGAATTTCAACATGAATTTTGATTTGTAAGTTTGTTTGAATTAATATAACGGATTGGGTTTTTCTTTCAAATTAGCTTTGTTCGCTTTAACACATTTGAAATGATTATGTTATAGTTTAGACGATTTTTTTGTGGATCCTGTACAGTAGATTCATTTTGCTAAAATTAAATGTAGATATGATTTGGTTTCACGATTTTGTCGTGCCCAGCTTAGTATAAGCGATCGATTGGTTTTTCATTCTGTTTGGTTTGTTTTTGAATCAATTATGTTCGTCTAATTTTGATAGTCGATTGGGTTTGATCTCGATTAGTTTCGTTTAACTCTAAACAACCCTGTTGACCTCAATCTACCAGAAATGACTCTGTTTTGTATTGAATCAATATTTTCATTTGAATTTTGATTACATTCGACCTGTGCAAAAGATCTATTTGCTAAAATCATGGAGTTGTGTTGATTGATACGATTTTACATAATGATTATGTCGTATCCAAACTGTTTCGATTCGTTCCTTTTTTATTCGATTTGCAAATGATTGTTGTGTGTCTTGAGTTAGCATGATTGTTTGTATGAGTTGGATTGGTATCGAAAATAGATTTGATGTTTCTCTGTTGGTTTTGATTTTCAAAAAAGATTTTGTCAAGCTCAGATCGACATATTTTGTCTCTGTTGAATTCGTATGAAAAACTCGGCTAATAGTTCATTTTGAAATTGATTCAAGTAATGATTTCGTTGGCTCCCAAACTGTCGATCGATTCTATCTGCTCCCAATTGGCAATAACAAACATTTGACAAATCCCACATATCATGTTATCAATTGATTAATTCAATTACGATTTCATTTGTTTCAATTTGTATTCAAGTTTTAGTTTGATTCGCTCTATTTGGCATTAGTGATTGAAGATTTGGTTGAATGAGTCGAATATAATTCTTTAAGATTTGAATTAGTTTTGAAACGATTTTGTGTTCAATTTAGACCAGCTACAAAATCGCAAGATTCTATAGCTAGTCTTAAAATTAGATTTTTGTCAATTTTATCAATAAAATATCCTCTAATATTGTCTATTCTTGTCCTCTTTTAGGTGCATACGAATTACAATGATCAATTGGGCATGTTGTAGCAGTTTAGGAGATACTTTGGATATGGTTTTGTTTTAGGTTGTTAGCTTAAGTTAGAAACTTGGGATATTATCCCCAGATTTGTGTAAAATATTTTGATAATTCCCACAGGGATGTTTTACCCTCTGGGAAGTCTTTAAATACTTGTCAATTTTTTGTAATACCATCATCTTCACGGTGGAGATAACCGGATTATGGATTTGTGATACAGACTGGGATGAAAGTTGATGTCTTGTAACATCTTTCGCTTTCAATATATCAAACTTTTGTTTCAAGTTTTATTCATATCAATTTGCAGTCGATTATAGACTACTTTAGCTATCGTAATTCATTGCATATTGATGTGATTTGATTTAATATGTTATCCATATATGATCTCTCTTATTTAAAATACAGCAATCACTCTATTTCAATTTAATGAATACAGATTTATCTTTTTCATTAATTGAATGGTTTTGTACAAATTGTTGCACACAGATTTATCTAATTGTGATGATTTGTAGATTATAAAATTGTTGTTATTTTTATGTCTTGTTTGTCCTGTTATTTATATTTGAAGAGCACAGCTGCTTCTTGTTTACGAGAAGTTCGTGGATAATCTTGTGCGGGTTTCCTCCCTCCGAACAGCTAAAACAACTATTGCATACAGGACAAACCTGAAGCGTTACTTCAGGTCAGTTTGTTATTTATTATTTGATAGTTAATTAGTTAATATAATAGAAGTAGTTTAGATAAATATATTAGTTTAGATTCATAGTTAGAGTTATTATTTTAGTTGCTTAGTTTAGATAGTTTTCATTCTATTTATTTTTCATAAAATTATAAAAAATAAAAAAATAAAAACAATAGTTTCGCTGTCTTAGGACAGATTACAAATGATTTTTGCAGGTTTTAATCTAAATTTGTAATTTGTAAATATTGTATATTTGTAATTAAAGTTGATTCTATTGATAATTAAACATTTACTTTTATAGAATTATAGTTGTATGATTTAGGTAATAGATTGTATATATGTAGTTTAGATTTGTTTATTAGTTTGTTTTAATTATTGTTTTTTATTTAGATTAGTTTCTTAGTGTAATTTTCATTTGTTTTTCTAGGACTTAGATTGGCCAACGGAGCCGCTAAACCCGTCAGGGTGGGTTATCCCAAATGGCTTGGGTTATTTAGACAACCCCGGACCAGATCCACTCTTCCAGTTGGCGAGCGTTCATTTTCACCCGTCAACAAGTAGCTGCCAGATATGCCCTTCTCGTCTTACCTCAACCTCTTAATGCCCTCCCAGCTGGTGTCTACCTTAAGCAGTTTCCTAAGTTCACTGGGGAGGAAGATGTTACTGCAGAGGAGCACCTCGCAGCCTTCTATAGTTATGTTGATAACTATATCATAGTAGATGAAGATGTATGGATGAGGGTTTTTGTCCACAGTCTTGATGGAGAAGCTATAAAATGGTTCAGAGCCCTCACTCCTGGATCCATTGATGGGACTGAGGCTTTAGATGATATCTTATTGATACAATGAGGGGATAAAAAGGACTTCATGTACTATATCACCGAGTTCGGGTCCCTAAAGAGAAAAGAGGGAGAGTCTGTCTTTGACTTCTCCAAATGATTCAACAAAGTGTACAATAAGATCCCTGTTGAGATAAAGCCTACATAAGCCTCTACCAAAATTACCTATGCTAGTGCTTTTGACCCTAACTTATGCCTCATGTTAAGAGAGAGAAGAGCTACTTCCTTGGCTCACATGCAAGATGCATCCCTAGAAGTAGAGTCTAACATATTGGCGGTTGACAGACTCAGGAATAAGGTTGATAGAGATAGAGGAAGAGGAATATTTGAAGCCTCAACCTCCATTTCTTCTACCCTTCCCCCTTAAATGGACGATGCAACCAAGTTACTAAAATCACTCTCAACTAGAATGGAAAGGTTGGAATTGGAGGGAAAGACGACATACAGAAGCCCCAAAAATATTGATAACAGAGGCAACTTCAGGAGGCCGAATAACAGTGCTCCTCATATTATGCAAAGGGAGCCTCGGAATAGAGATAGGGATGATCAGAAAATCTAGACCCCTCTTCAGAATAACCTTGTCACAGATGATGGTGGAGAGGAAGAGGACATAGACCCAGAAATTCATTGTCTTGAAGATTCAGCCCCTTCTCCTCACTTAACTCAATCAGCATATGAGGATTCTCTCATGGACATTCAAATAAATTAATTAATTAAGGGGGATAAGACCAGCGACAAGCCAAATAGATACAACCTCGGGTCCAAGAATAAAGGAGTAAAGCCTGATGTTCTTGAGAAGCCAACCCAGACATAAAAACTTGTCAATGATGTAGAAAGCAACAGTAAAGAGAGAAAAGCTCATAATTCCTCACCAGTAGCCAAAGGTCCCATCCCAGAGATAAGAGAAATTATGAAGCCCCTCTTGTTTTAACTTTGAGCATGAAATTTAGAAGATTAGGATTTCAGTCCCCCTTTCAGAGCTAGTTAAACATGAAGATTTTAAGAAATCCTTGACTAAGATTTTGCTGCTTGAACCTCTGCTTCCCCCCCCAGACTAAATCAATTTGCAAGATGAGAAGCCAATAGTCATCCTAGGTCCTATGGTAGAAGATAGAGATGATTTATCCCCCCCCCCCCTTCTACACATCCCTAAACATGCATGATAAGGTGTTGCATAATGGTTTGATGGATTCAGGGGCCTCTCATAATCACATGCCCAAAACTGTCATGGAAGAACTAGGACTAGAAATCACAAAGGAGTATCATGACTTGTATTCTTTAGATTCAAGGAGAGTACAATGTCTTGGGGTCATCAAATATTTGGTTGTGACCTTGTTCCAATTTCCCATGAAAAGTATGGTCATGGACATCATGGTGGTTGATATTCCCCCCAAATTCAGCATGCTATTATCAAGATATTGGATTAGACGCCTTGGGGGAACCTTACCGATGGACCTCACATATGCTATCATCCCAGTTTTTTTTGGGGGGGACATAGAATATTGTACAGAGAATCTCAGTTGGCCTACATCATTAGTGACGAGGTAGACCCACTAATCATCCTATATTTTCCCTTGATGTTGATTTAGGATCAAGCTTATTGCATCTTATTGATGCCCCCGAGCCTTCTCTCGAGATCCGAAATACCATTACTCTCTGTGAAGATTCTCCTCTGACTACCTCTGTTTGGAAAATGTTCTTTGATGGAGCCTCTTCTAGAGAAAATGTTGGCGTCGGAGTATTTCTTGTTTCCCCTGCTCAGGAAACCATATACATGTCATACAAACTAGAGTTTGAAACTACAAATAATGTGGCAGAATACAAAGCTCTCATTTTGGGATTGAGGGTTGCAAAGGACTTGGGGATTGAAAACATAGTAGTGTTTGGATATGTTGATTTGCTTGTTCAGCAGATCAGAAACACTTATTAGGCCAAACACCCCCAGCTCGGAAGTTATAGAAACGAAGTATGTGACCTCATTGACAATTTTTTCTTAGATTTCAACATTTCATTTATTCCAAGGGAAAAGAATGTCATGGTCAATTCTCTGGTTGTTTCAGCAAGCAATTTCAAAGTCTCTCGGCCACCTAAGCTCAGGTATGATATAGAAGTGAAATATAGACCCTCTATTCTTAACAATGTCAAGCATTGGAAGGTATTTGAGGATGATATTGAGATCAAGAGGTTCCTGGAAACTGTTGATGAATTTTTTGCATTAAACATGGACCAGAATCCTAATTCTCAAATTCACCCACATGTTGATGTCTTTCTAAAGAAAATTGCTAATCATCATATTGTGCAGTTACCGAGAAATCACATTCCGAAGGGACTAGTTCCTTTGGAAATATTATTTTACCAAAATGATGTGGTGGTAAAGGGTAATGTTTCAAATGATGATGTTGATGTGGCTGAGTGCAATATTGGCACTGAAGACAATCCTAAGTTTCTCAAGTTGTCAAGCAGCTTGACAAGAAAGCAAAGGGTCGATTATGTTGAGCTATTAAAGGAGTATATTGATGTGTTTGCCTAGACCTATGAAGACCTCAAAACATATCAACCCAGCGTTCTTGAGCACAAGATTCCATTGAAAGAGGAGGCCAATCCATTTAGGCAGAAATTCAGACAAATAAATCCCATGTTGTTGCCTATCATGGAGAGAGAGGTAAAGAAGTTGTTAGATGCCCAGATCATTGTCCCTTTGAGATATTCAGAATGGGTGGCCAAGCTGGTTCCGGTGAGGAAAACGAAAGGAGAAATTAGACTTTGTGTCAATTTCAGGAACCTGAACAGGAGCTCAAAGAAGGACAACTACCCCCTACCAAAGATGGAACACATATTGCAGAGGATAATAGGTGCATCCAGGATTTCCATGATTGATGGTTTTTCTGGCTACAATAAAATCTATGTCCTTCCTGAAGGAAGATAAAAGACATCCTTCACCACTCCTTGGGGTACATTCATGTATGTCAAAATTCCCTTTGGATTGATGAACGCAGGAGTGACCTTTCAGTGAGACATGGACATCACCTTCATTGGAGAAAAAGATAAGTTTGTAGTCATCTACCTGGATGACATCACAGTCTTCTCCAGATCTGATAAAGAACATTGTTTCCATTTGATAAAGGTCTTCTTAAAATGCAGAAGGTTTGGTCTCTCCTTAAATCCCAAGAAATCATCGTTTGCCATGAAGGAAGGGAAGTTACTGGGGCACATAGTATTAGTTGAGGGAATCAAGATTGATCCCAACAAGGTAGGAGCTATTCAAACTTTGTCACTTCCCAGATCCAGGAAGGAAGTTCAGTCTTTCCTGGGAAACAATAATTTCCTAAGAAGGTTCGTTTCAAACTTTGTTGAATTGGTGAAGCATATCACAACCATGCTCATGAAGGAGAATGAAGTAAAATGGATTTTTGAGCCCAAGGAATCATTCGACCAAATTAAAAAGGCATTAACTAAACCACCTCTACTAATTAGTCCCGATTATTCTAAGGATTTTCTGATTTTTTTATTTGCTTCTTTTGATACAGTGGAAGTTGTTTTATTACAGAAGAGTATTAAAGGGTTGGAACAACCTATTTCCTTTTTCAGCAGGGCATTAAGAGATGCAGAAATCAGATATGACATCATGGAGAAGCAGGCTTGTGCCTTGGTGAAATATCTTAAAGCTTTCAGAGTCTATATTTTGCATTCAAAGATTATTGCTTATGTTCCTTCAACTTCCATGAAGGAAATTCTTATTCATCCTGACACAGATGGGAGAAGGAGCAAATGGATTGCCAAAATCCTTGAATTCGACCTGGAAATAAAACCCACCAAACTAGTTAAAGTTCAAGGTTTATCCAAGTTGTTGGCTGAATCTAATTCTAAATCTTTGGGGGTTAATTTTATCAACACTTACTCAGAAAATCAACAGGCTAAGTTGCCTGATAGCAGTCCTCAAGATAGCCCTCCACTGGCAGAGTTCCCCTGGTACAAAGACATTGTATGTTTTTTGCAAGAGTTGTGACCTCCAGATGGAATGGGGAAGAGAAAATCAAGAGATTTAAAGCTCAAAGAATTTAATTATTGCCTTATTGACCAGGTCTTACAGTATTGGAAACACCCTCTAGGAGTTCTTCTAAGATGTTTAGACCCATAGGAGGCCCAAAAAAATTATGTTTGAATTCCATGACAGCTTATGTGGAGGACATCACTTCTGAAGGACCACAGCCTATAAAATTCTCAAGGATGGGTATTATTGGCCTACTTTATTTACTGATGTCTGTGTGAAAATTAGGGCTTGTATTAAATGTCAAAAATTCTCTAGAAAGTAGCAACTCAAGTCCCAGTCGTTGAAGCTTGTAGTAGCCTCAGGACCCTTTCAGCAGTGGGGCCTAGATTTTATTGGAGAAATTCATCCTTCTTCAAGTGGTCAGCACAGGTGGATCTTAACTGCCACATATTATTTCACCAAATGGATTGAAGCTATCCCCACAAGGAGTGCTTCTCATAAAGTGATCATTGGTTTCCTGGAGGATATTATTGTAAGGTTTGGTTGTCTGAATAGAATCATCATTGATAATGCCACATCCTTCAAGTCTGAACCATTGATCAAATCATGTGAGCAGTTTGGGATTTCATTAATACACTCCACCCCCTATTATCCCCAAGGAAATGGACTAGCATAGTCTTCTAATAAAATCCTCATTAAAATTATTAAAATATTGTTGGAGGACAATAAGAAGGCCTCGGATTCAAAGATGAAATATGTTATGTGGGTAGATCGAGTGACAACCAAGAGTTCCCTAGGCATCTCCCCTTTCCAACTTGTATATGGGACAAAAGCATTTTTTTCTTCTCAGCTGGCTCTACCTGTAGTGAACTTTTTCCAGGATTATCAAGGAGAGCCTGACAATATGATCAGAAGAATTCATCAACTGGTAGAAGCCCAATAGACTAGAGAGTAGGTGATGGATAGAGCTCATGACCTTCAGCAGAGGATCAAGCAAGCCTTTGACAAAAAGGCGAGGAAAGAATATTTCCAGTTGGGAGATATGGTACTTAAATGGGATGCACCCAAGTAGGATAGAGGAAAGCACAACAAGTTTGAATCCCTATGGATCGGGCCCTTCAAGATCTTTGAGGTGTTTTTAAATAATACTTATAGGTTGCAGGATTTGGAGGGTGAGGAAGATTTTAATGGCCCTGTGAATGGGAATTTTCTGAAGAAATGTTTTATTTGAGCCATAAGTGGCTCCCATGTATTTGTAAATATTGTTTTCCTTTTGTTTTTAGTTTTATAAGTGACTCCATAACCCAACAGCAAGGCACTGAAATTGCAGAAGAGTTCTTGGCTTCTCATAGGGAGCAAGCCATCCCCCATGGAGCCTAATGTTATCACATTAATTTGGGGTGGGTGTTTTCCTAAGAAAGGGACCCCTTTGGCGAAAAAATGTCAAGAAATGGGTTAAAAACCCACTTATCCTAAGTTTTGTGTGCACAGGCGCGTCACGCTAAGTGGCACACAGATCTGGGCGGCTGAGATCTGTGCACCCAAATCTATGTCGTGAGAGCCATATCAACCCACCCCAACGTTATTCCTTTAATGAGGGGGGGTCCAAGTTGGTGGTTTTAAAAGGCGGGGCCCCCACTAACGTGTCGCCCTCTCCTTAACTTGGACCCCCCCCCCCGCCTAAAACCTCTTATCGTTTCCTACCCCCTCCAAGTAGACCTATTACTACCATCCTTTACCACTACCGCCTCACATTGACATCTATCTCCCACTCTGTCTCTCACCTCCGCCCATCACATCACCCTCTCTCCCTCTTCGTCTCATTATGGTACACTTGTCCTCCACTCATCGTCAGACCATGTCCCCTTATCATATCCTGCCAAGTGTTCTACCGCTCACCTCCTCCTAGGTATATGGTCCCCATCCCATCCACTTCTACGGCCTTTCCCCTACCCCCACATCATCACCTCGTGCCACTTCAACGTTGTCCTGTCCCAACGCAGCACCCACATTTTTCTCCACCCATTTTTCTGGTCACCTTCCATCTGCCACGTCTGTCCACATAGGCGCCTCTCACCTCACCTCCACTTCGATGGCGCCATCGTCCCTGACAGATCCTCATCCACGTCCATCTCCTGGGTCCCCTTGTAGCAGTTCAACGAATCAGCAGACAGTCAAGGGAAGGCTGCCACGTCCTACAAACATAGAGTTGACTTGGGCCTCGATCCCGAGGAAGTAGTTATTAAAGCAGTTGGTGGTGGTTGGACATTGTTTTCACCATTAATGGAAGGTCCAGAAAGGGACTGTCAGTTGGTCAACTCACTTGCAAGCCCATTCTGGAACGCAATTGCGGTTGACTGAAATTCACGACTAGCCAGAGACGGCATGCGCAGTCTGCCAAGAGGCATGCAGACGTAATGTATTTAATGTAATAGTTCGAACTTGCTGATGTGGTTCCTTTTTTAGTATTTAGGAGTCGTTCTCATTTTGAGTTAGTGTCGATGGTAGAGCTACGCTCCCGATTGTAATGTTTTACGAGGCCTCTGGTTCTCTGGTTATGACTGTGATTTGAGACTTCTTGTTTAATGGAAGCCAACTTCTCCTTTCATTTATTTACTTCTGACTCTGAAATCTTGAGCATGGATGATCCAGTCGAGTGTTGTGACTGTAGTATAGTGTAGGTTTGACTATATTTGTTGTTGCAACGTTTTCAGTTTCTTGAATTTTTTAGATTCAAGAAGATCTTGTATCTGAGACTTTTCCTCCACGGGTTTCTAGAAGACCGGATGTCCAGAGAAGACCTTCATACCTTTCTCATGTTTCTTCTGCCTACTCACCACTATACAAACTTACTGTCTTAATTTATATAAGGACCTCACTTATATGTGCCTCCCCAACCCATTTTTCTGAGTTAAGGTGATATAATCTTGAGACTGCATCCATTAGACCATCCTTTAAACTATTTATCGTGACATACAAACTGATGGGTATTAGGCTTACCCCTGACACAATCCAGAGGTGACTTTTGGTGCTAACAGGGTTAAAGAGAGTGAAGATTAGATTTGTTACTTGGTTTCTAGGATAATAAAAGAGGAGGTCCTCCTCGGATGGGGTGTCATCCAGATCAGGAGATAATGTGGTTGGTGTGGAGGAGTCAGTTCCTAGTCTAAGATAACAGGTGGTTGTGCTCAACATGAAACATGGCAGGTCCATCTCTTCGTCGATCATTCAAACTGTTGTTCCTGAGATTAAACTTAAGGCTCAAAGAGTAATGTAAGGCATCGAGAATGTTTAAAGAGAGTGTTTTAAAAAAGTGTTTTTCCTTCCTTTAGTTATACAAGAAATGATCCTTAAATGAAATTAATAATAGGACAATACAGAGGTCGTATTCCATTGTTTGAGTCACACTTATAATATCAAATGGTGTGAAGAAATGTTACAAAAACTGTTAAACAAAGCTAGGCAAAAATTGCAGATGAGTCTCACCTTGTTTGAAGTGGAAGGAAAGTAGATAGCGCACCCTTGAAAAGAATATGAGGTACAGTAATTCACAGATCTTATAGGTCTTCTTTTACTCACAGTAAATATAGAGGAAAAACTGCTTTCTTAATGGATTGTTGATATAGTACGATTACAGTAGTTGTAATACTAAATTTCAATCAATCATTTATCAAGGAATTGCATAAGAAAATTAGGATATATGGAAATAAAGAAGAAACACACGACTCAAACTAAACGAAAATTAGAATCTCTGTCTACACTTGTATTAATACTAAAAAATGAGAGTTTTCTCTATTACATCCGGCAAGAAGTAGCCTCGAACAGATCTTGAATCTATGTACTTATACAAAATCTGTCATAACTCAAAATGGTTGGACTTCTTACAATATTTAATTAAGATAACCTATATCTGAAATGAAACAACAGGGTGTAAAATCATGTTGGCCCTTGACCAAGTTTTGAGGAACACTTGGTCATATTTGACCTTTTTTGGACATCGACACCCTGTCAAAGATGGGGCGCCAGGCGAAGCAGAGATCACGGGATATCGGCCTACTTTTGGGGCCCTTTTAGGGTTTTGGGTTAATGTAATGGGAAAGGGATGTCATCCCATGGGTTTACCCATGTTTTAGGCCTATGATGTAAAGTATAAATAAGTAGCTAGGCAATGTAAGAAGTGTCGATGGCTTAGTGCTAGTAATTAGATCTGTGTGATCGAATGTAAATGCTCTGTGAATGATTGTAAGAGGATTTCAGAGATGAGTGCAAGTGTTGTAAGTGTTGAGTGCACGGATTGTAAGGAGGCTCTCTGCTAGATCTACTCAGGGAAGGAGGATCTGGCGAGGTGCGCACAGATCTCCTGTCCTATGCGGAGTATAGTTAAGCTATGTGTTGTAATCAAATTGACCAAAGTTAATAAATAATAAGAAGACTTTGTGGATGTATCCCCAGGGTGGGGGTGAACCACGTAAACCTGTGTATCATTCTTTGTGTTGTTGTTTCCTTGTGTTTTCACTATATTGCTAAGTGTTATGCCATGATTAGATAGATTTTCTTATGGTTTGTGATTCACTAGATGTATATGAATAGTATATATGATGTGTATGAGGATGCTTAGTGCTAATCTACAGGATCTAATATGTTTTGTTGTTGCTAAGCACTGAAATATCTTATATCTGAGTAAGTACTGCGATGTTCTATCTTATCTATGAAGTACTATAAGAGGGAATAAGTGATGAATGAATGATGCTAAGTGCTTTGTAAAGGATATAATCACAGATATGTGTCCCATCTAAGGTTGCTGACACCTGAGTCTTGCAACCACCCCTGCCTCTACCTTGGGTGAGACTTCATCTGCTTCGCAGGTGTTGCTGAAAGGGTCGGTAGTTAGGGATTTGTTGGTGCGCTCTTGAGCATTGAACCCTGGGTCTGCCCCTGTGCTAACAAATGGTTCTGTTGCCGGGACATGAAGCTATGATTGTTGGGAACTGAGGAAGAAGAAACTTTGTGCAAAAGGAAGCTCTGTATGTAGATCTGTTTCCCTAGGGCGCAACTTTTTACTCGACCTATGAAGCTTTGTGCCAGGAATAAGGTCATATCTAAAGAAAGGAAGATCAGATCCGAAGAAAAGAAGCGAGATCTGAATGCTCTGTGCCAAGAAAAGTAAAAGTGGAAATTTTTGAAAGAAATAAGTCAGATCTGCAGAAAAGAGGTAAGATCTGTAAGCTATGTGCTCTAATAAAGGTAAGAATAGTCAGAAGTTTTTAGATCTGAAAGCTTTGTGCTCTGTAAAAGTAGGATAAGTGAATTTTTTTTTTCTAAAGCATGGATCTAGGTATGCTTGATAGATTATGTCCTAGCTTCAAAACTAGGGCATTAATATATGAAATAAAGTTTGATATGAATAGATTTGATAAGTATAATGATAGATATGTTATACCTATGCATAGAAAGAACGTCTGGACTAACAAGTGGATGCAGGATCCTAGAAAGATTTTTTTGCAGGCTAGCTACCATGATCCTGGTGCGCAGTACAGAAGAAGTTGGGGAACATTTAAATGAAACAGAGGATTAACCCTCTGTTACAGTTGCAGAAGACCGGAACATCTTGCTAAGCAATGCCCTGGTGGAAGACCTAGTTGTCTCTGTTGCAAAAGCTTTGGACCATGAAGTGCTGGATTGCCCTAGAATGATTGCTAAGCTTGAAAGAATGAATCTAAATGAATAAAACCCTAAGGTAGATCCAGAAATAGTAGAAACTCAGAAGGAATCAGAAAAGATATTGCTACATATGAAAGACACCTCAAATGATCATTGACATGTTAGGCTATCAGAGATCTTCAAAGAAAAGGAGCAAGTCTAAGAAAGAATAGGAGATTTTGACATTGACTGTATTCTTGATGAAGAAACACAAGTGAACATTATGCCAGAAAGAACTTGGGAAGCTATAGGAAAGCCTGCCATGATCCCTTCCCTAGGAGGGACAAGTTTATTCAAAGGAAAGCTAGTAAACCTATGTGGAAGGATCGCTCGGATACCTATGACTATCAATGGAACTTCGACAGAGGAAGACTTTGAGATTATTAAATTTGTTAAAGACAGCACCCCATTTACCATGCTCATAGGAAAACCTTGGATTGATAGAGAACAAGCCAGACAAAAATAGGAAGAATAAGTTTTGGAACAGAAGAAGCAAGAGTTAAAAGACTTTATGACCAGAAGGATCATGCACTTGACTGAAGAACATAAGAGAAGATCGCAAATATTTAATACCAACAACTCCGATGTCGAGGCTAAGAGAAAACTCGAGGATCCGCAAAAGATTGAGTTACCTTTTTTTATACAGAAGAAGTATTATCTAGGAACCCTAGGAAAGACTTTCAACAATGCAAAGTAACTAAGACCACAGAAGATAAGCATCAGAATGGTAAAATCATTACTGAGACAAAGCTCACTGGGAAGAAGGCTAGAAAGTTAAGAAAGAAAAGGGCTAATATTGTAAGGTTACAAGAGGTTCTAGAGGATACTTCGCAGACAGAAAAATTGCACAATTGGAACTTTGTCGAGATATCAGAACAATGACATAGAATACTTCGCCATGACGAAGCAATATAGTAATTGGGGACAATATATCCATTTGACTTATGCTCCAAACGGGAAGAAAAGAAATAAATGTTCATCATCCAACTGTTGAAAAGGGCCATAACGGGTCGAACAAGAGTTAATGAAGGATCATAATCGTTTCCAGTAGACTGTTACTAAGTTTCCCTACTTAGTCCATCGTGCCACCCACCGGGAATACTTTTTTCTAAGTGAGAATTTGAGCCGAAACCTGAGATTAACTCACCCTGAGATCATTACCTTATTCCCATACTATTCACTATAGTCTCGGAATTCCTTTCGCACCCGAGCTAGTTGACCCAAGCTTGTATGTAGAACGAGCTCAGTGCTTCTGAGAAAATCGTTGAAGAAGTTTTAATTGACTTAATGACTCAGAGAGTCACGCCGGAGCAAGGAATGTCTACAGGTGTATAGGCATTGTCCTTGGGATCCTTTCCATATTCCCCCTCCACTGCTCGAGCAGGACCATCCCGACTGCCTTCGAAAAGACGATCTAAGCTTGGAAACGACTTCGCCACTGTGAAAATGATCCCAAGTATCTTGCCTAAGTATATCCCACCACTAAGAGGCACAGTGAATTGAGACATTGTACCCAGAGACTTCGACTATGATGTGGTCACTGCGTACCTCCCGAAAGGGGTGGCGTGGTTCATGTTGACCAGGATAAGCTCACAGTGCTGAAATTTAGTGATTTTAACCTTGGAGATCGCAAGGTTTACAGTATGCTAGCCCCACACAAGTACATAACTATCACAAAAGGAAGGAACCCAAAGATTGTCCCTCAACAATGGACCCATAACCTCACGTAGTCAACCCTCCTCAATGTAATGAATATTCATCATTTCGGGAGGCATCAGGAAGTGAATGCATGCATCAGATTGTTGTTGTCCTGCTACCATGGAGGATACTTATGGTTGGACCACCGCATCACTGTGGATCCAATTCTGATCAATCAGATCAAAGGGCTAAGAATGTAGGGCCCTGACCCACACGAGTTTTACCCTGGAAAGACCGCATATCACGCTCTCGCTCAGCGAATAAAAGACACATATGGAAATGTAGAGAAGGGCACGCGATGTTATAAGGTAGCCTCCATTGAGAATGCAGCAGTGTGCCTCGGTTGCCAGATGATCGCAGGGAAGTTAGTCCACAAGAACAAACCCACACAAGTGACTCAATTTGTAGTTGAACACATAGGGAAGTGCGTGGAGGGACTACAAATGAACTAAGTAAAGTACCTTGTAAATCAGCTAGAGCTTGACTACAAACAGGTGCAAGACCAAGGGTATGACTTCCACTTTAGTTGGTTTCTCATACTCATCTCTTTCATCACTTGGGAGCTACCATAAGGTGCCACTTTTCCGGAGATCGAACCCTTCGAACCACTGGCCGCGAAGTTATGTACGATGTGGTACTCCAGTGACATGAACAAGCAGTGGCAGTCCAATGTCATCTTCCATGCTTATTACAACCAATTAAAGAATGAAATCCAGTCCACACCGCGGCTCACGCAAAACACACTTCATAGGTTTAGACCTTTGATCAAATTCAGCGCAGACCACCACTTCACCTATATCACATCACGTGTTGATGAGCACAAACAACAACTCCAGTCATACTATAAGTTGACAGAAGAAGACTTGGAGTAGATTACCAAGGAATGGTCGGTGGACCTCCTTGTTCCAGCGGACCCCGTAGAGATGTCCAACGTGGATAGCCCTAAATCCATGTTGGATACACCTGGACCGCGCAAGAATAAGAAGGATGTATAAGTTCAATATATCCATAGCACATCCACGAAGACTACTTCAATCTCACCTGTGAAGGAAGGTGATGGTGAAGAACTAGGTGGCATAGAAGTTGAGAAAAACAAAGGCAAGGTTACTCCGCCTAGAGAGGAGGAGGATCCCTCTAAGAAAAGGAAGATTACCCCACCAAAGCCCTCGTCCCGAAAGAAAACTAAGGCCACCCAGACTACATTCAAGACTACCCTTACACAAGACGACTTTGACTTCTTGATCGTTGTGTTGAATGATGCTTCACTAGAGATCGCAGAAAATCAAGAAGCAAAGCAGGAGGAGGTATTCAGCTGAATCAAGGGTGAACTTCAAGAAGTGCAGCAAGCACTCCATTCCAACAGAGAAGTTTCTACAACACCTTTGACAATTGAAACAACAGGAACAATTGATGAGCCCACCCAATTACGCCAGATCGCTGAGAAAGTCGAAGCTCGCCTTCGACGAGCTCAAGAAGACACAGGGCAAGACACCCAGGCTTTGGCACAAGTACAAAGAACACATATAGTACAACAGAGAAAGGCAGAACAGAAAACTCTTGCCCTGGAAGCGAAGTGGGAGGAGGAAAAAGAACAGTTACAGCAGAGCAAGGACCGGTTGCTAGCAGAGCAACTTGAAGTACAGGAAAGAGTTCACAGAGCACTTTGCTCTGTGATGGTCATTGAAGTGAAAATTGAAGAATGTGTCCCACAGCAGGTGGCACAACTTGAAGAAGTAATCCAGCAACTTCAGCAGTGCATCGTATATATGGAACTTTGAAACGTGCCCGAGACTCCTGTTATCCATATTTTTGGTTATCGAGATGATGACATGATAATGACATGGTGATGGAAGATCTAACTCTTTTTTAAGATCATTTTCATGAATGAAGTTACACTTATCAGCTTCTCAAAATCACACTTTTGAAGATAGTACGCAGGCTGCATATATATTTCCCTACGGAAATACTTGATTTCCGCAGACTGCATTTAGTCTGACTGCGGACTTTCCGCACTGTGTTAATGGTCAGGGTGCGGAAATGATTCTTAAGAGAGAAAACGGATAAGTTCTCGATCCTTCTAGAAGGATGAGTTGGAGTTCGAATGGTTGGGAAATTAATGAATCTCCAGATATCTTGGGATTATATTCTATCCAAGTAACTAAACAATCTTTTCCTATATATTGAAGAGATGAT
>SNQJ01S0000035.1:657316-668946 GCA_010110895.2 Picea sitchensis
CGACATCAAGGCTCAGGTTGTATTATTTTCTTTCAATTAATATAATACATGAATATGTCCCTTTCCCATAATGATGATATCATCTTATTACATGATTCCTTGATCACATGTATAGTCTAGAGTTTTGAATATATTAATGTCTTCGCTGTGATTGGTTTGTGTTGTTGTGATTGGACGACGCAAGAGCATTGTGGCAGAGCGAGGATCAACAGAGATAAGGAGAGCTTTCATAAAGTAAGTACATCATCCTTTTTCTCTTGTCCATTCAATACTTTAGAACTAGGGAAAGAGTAGTATTCTGTCACGGTTTGTTCCAGATCCAGGTGGATCTGAGGAGATTGGTCTGTGTCCGCACTCACGAATTTATCCTTGAATAGAGTTGTGTAAATTAAAGGGGAAAATAAGATAGGTAAGAACATTAAAAATGTAAAAACTCAGGAGAAAGTTGTTGAGTTAAATAAATGAAAGGGGGAAAACTGGGAAGATATTAGAAAGATTTAAGAAACTAAAGTTAAATATAAAGGCGTTGTATAAATTAAAGTGTGAAGATAATGGATAGAATGATAATTAGATTAGGGTAGGATATTATAAAGATATAAGATAATAAGATTAAATAAAATGAAGGGTTTGTAAGAATTAAAGTGAAAAGATAAGATAGGTAAAAATGTAGGAGAAAGTTGTTAAGTTAAATAAAAGCAAAGAGGGGAAATCGGTTAGAATGATAATGATAATGATAATTAGGTTATAGGAGGATATTAGAAGGAATTAAGAAGATATAATTAAGAAAATAAAAATAAAGATGGTGTATAAATTTAAGAGAGAAAATAAATTAGGTTAAAAATTCAAAGGAGAAGTGCAGAGCCATGAATTTGGGACCATGGGGGAATGGAGAATGAGAAGAGGAGAGGTGGAAGGAAGAGAAGGGCCTAGATTTAAAAGAAAGAGGATGCCTAATGGTCAAGGTGATGTATGGTGGGCTTTCAAAATAGGCTTAGCTTATCTTCTTGGTTAAATTTATTAGGATGTTTTTCGATTTCAAGGGATTCCCAAATGAGATGGGAGGAGTAATTAGGGGCAGAGGCTAGAATTTTAGTTTGGTCAAAGCATATAAGGTGCTTAGATTTATGAGAATGTTCAACAATAGATGATTTGGAGATTCGATTATATGTGGTATCAACTATATGCTCTTTAAACCAGGCTTTAAAGATTCTACTAGTTTGGACGATGTAAGATTTCCCACAAGAGTAGGGAATTTGGTAAACCCCTGGGCCAAGCAACGGGTGAGATTTATCTTTAGTAGTTTTGAAAAGTTGTTTTAGGGTTTTGTGTGGTTTGAATATAGTGTTAATATTATTCTTAGCTAAGAACTTCGAAATATGGTCAGTGGTGCCCTAGATATAAGGTAGAGAGATGAGAGCACGAAGAGGGGGTGAGGGCGAGGTCATTTTAGGTTTAGGGTTGCCGTTTGAGTGGAAAGTGTGGGTGATTTGAGAGAGAGAAAGTAGCCATTGGACAAAAGGGTTTCTTTTTCATTTCCCTTCCCATATTTCACATAATTCTTTTTATTTCACATGACTTACCACTGGTCAATGATATTTCTTACAACTACACCTCATCTCCGTGACCCTCACAATGCACCCTTGACTCACACGACCCTCATTATGAACCCATACTTAGAAATTTTGACAACTTTTTTTACTACCTCTTACCACCTAACTCTTCCAACACTTAGTTAAATCCACAACCCTCACAATGCACCCTTGGCTTTTGCGACCCTCATTATGCACCCATAGATATTTTCACAACACTTTTTACTACCTCTTACCACATAACTATTCCAACACTTAGTCAAATTTATGAGTTACCATGGTTTCGTGGGTTGGTGATCATTATTTCATATACTATGCCCCTTCGTCCATCTGATCAATTCTCAACACTTGGAATTTTTACAACTCTTTTTACTACCTCTTACCTCTCCTTTCCACTTCACTCAACACTTAGAATTTTTCACAACTCATTCTTACTAAGTCTTAACGTGGGTCCGTGATGATTTCTTAAGGTTTTTACCATATCTTCGTCCGTCTGACCGATCCATTCTTATACTCTATAGTATAGTCTTATACTTAGACATTTTCACGAGATTTTTACCATTAATTACCACCTTAACCCTGTGAATACCTCATACTATTTTAATATTACCTCATATTATTTCTCTTGTCCTAAGTTTTCTGGGCATATATCCAAGTGACATGTGACAAGTGATTGGACATGACATGTCAGACATCTACATGTTGAATGGGTGACCAATATATTATTGTCCTAAGTTTTCTGGGAATATATCCAAGTGACATGTGGCAAGTGATTAGATGGTGATTGGACATGATGTGTCATATATCTACAGGTTGACTGGGTGATGACTGTGCAATGGCTGGGTATTTTAATATTACCTCATATTATTTCTCTTGTCCTAAGTTTTTTGGGCATATATCCAAGTGACATGTGACAAGTGACTGGATGGTGATTGGACATGACATGTCATACATCTACATGTTGAATGGGCGACCAATATATTATTGTCCTAAGTTTTCTAGGAATATATCCAAGTGACACGTGGCAAGTTATTAGATGGTGATTGGACATGACCTGTCATACATCTACAGGTTGACTGGGTGATGACTGGGCAATGGTTGGGTGACCAAAATATTATTGAGATATGTATTTTTGTAAGGCACTAAGAGATAAGCTAAGGAACGACTTCCATAAGCTCCTTTACTTCACATGAATAATAAGGAATGACTTTACATTATAAACACAAATGTTTCAACTACCACAATGCATGTGGAATTAAAAGAGGGCAACTTTAATCAAGGGCTATGATTGATCCATGAATTAAATGGACGACTGCTGAGCAATGATCTTCCAGAGCTTATAACTCAAGATCCAGGCGTCCATTTTGGGAAAACCATACCTTGTTGGAAAAGTAATTCAATGAGGAAGAAGATGGAACAAGTTTCAAGAAATGAAATTAGCCATAATTCTCTGAAAAGTTAAGATAACAATCAATTCAATTTTCATGGTTAATTGGTAAATTTGTTTAGAACCTCGACTTCCCGAGCCTATAACTTGAGGTACAAAACTCCAATTCTCACTCTGAAGGACTCATTGGAAACATGGGATGATGAAGAATGAATCTAGAATGGTTTCCATGGCTGAAATATCAATTATTATGTTTAAAAAATTAAAACGCAGACTACTTTTTTTTAAAAGGCAACCAATTTAAAAATTGGGAAATAAAATTTTATTAAAGACGAAATGGGCCCCACTTCAAGGCACAAATTTTGATGACACAAAGTCATTAATGAGATTTCAATGAAGAATTAATTAAAGTTGTTACTCCAAGAAGGAAGCATGTGGAAACTACTTCAAGAAGTTTTCCTAACTAATTAAGGAAGTTTTGAGAGCATATTTTAAAAAGGAAAGAGAAGGCATCATCATGGGGGTCGATAATGAGAAATTTCTACAACAATGAAGCGTATTCAAGAAGCAACGCTTCATCTTTCAAAGATTCTATGAATTGGCCTGCTAAAACTTTTCTCTCCTTACATTTTCTTCTTCCTTGTTTTCCTTCAATCAAATGTTTCATGTATTGTCAGACAATCAGGAAGATTTGGGTTTAAGTAGTTCTTTCTGTAACATCCCCACTATAATCCTCAGTTTAATTAATGCTTATGTAGATATAATGTGTGTCTATGGCCAAATCAATGTAATATGCAAATTATATTTCCTTGTTTTATTAATAAAATGTGATGCCAACCACTAAGGGGACATGGACAAGAGATGGGGGCTGAATTAATCCACAAGAGGAGGGAGTGTCTAGGATAATGGCCAAGAGGGGGTCCAAGGGGGAAATACCCATGTATATTTATTCAACCCATTTTCCTAAATTTGCTAATTGTATATGAACCTTCCCATTTCTGATTGAGTGTTCCCAAAGCCAATCATTGAATACATGTAATGGGGTGGGTGTGAGTGGTCACATCCAAAAGTTATTGGGCACATGGGGGTTGAGTACAATCAACTTGGGGAAGAGTGTGAGTCAATAAAGGTAAGCCAAAGAGAGGAAATTTGTACGAGTTGGAATACAAGTTTTTAGTTAGTCAAGTTTGTGCCTGGGAAAAAGAGAGAGAGAATAAAAAATAGAGATAGGAGCTGGTACAACCACGGAGGAAGACTTCTAGAGCATGCTGGAGCATAATTGGAGTGAATGGGAGCTGGAAAACTGAAGAATCAGGTTGTGAGGCTTGGATAGTGAACTCCTGTGTGAGTTTCACTAAAAACAACAAGTGTTGTTGTTGGTTTGTTGATAGTTTTCTTAGCAACAATTTCTCTTGAGTTCCCAATTGAGAGATTCCTAGCCACATGTGCCAGATAGACCTTGATAAATGAATGGGATGCCCGAGGGACTGATATCAGTGAAGGGGTACATTCCTTGGGTTGGACAGGTCAAGAGGAAGAAAGCTAGTAGAAAATCAGGATAGATGTAGGAAAATATCAGTTGGGTTGATAATTTTATGAGTTGTGAGTGGACTGTGAGAGACCGCCCTCTTTTGTGGATTGCTAGTCTCAACTCAAGGGTGAATAACTATTGAGATTTGGAACAATCAATCTATGGTTGGGTGGAACATCTGTCCCAAGAAGTTGGTTGCACAATTGTTATGCAAAGATAAGTGTTTTATTTTGTTGATGTGTTAAATTACATGTTTAATTGTTGTGCATGAACTCTGTGTATTGGGAAGTGATTTATATGCTGATGTTATGAGTTGTTGAGCTGCATTTCATGTTGATTATTAGCAGGTTGGAGATGATTCTATTTTGTGGTTATATATAGTAGCTAATCTGTTTTAATTTGTAGTTGAAAGCTACATAAAATGAGTTCACTGTAAATGAATTTAATTAGTTAATAGGAATTTAATTTTTATGTATATTTCCAACCGTAATGTCCCTTGGTTGGACTGGGGGGACGTTACATTATGGTACCAGAGATTTGGTTCAAACATCGGGCTTGTATGGGCCAAGATGGATGCGAATTTGTGAAATTCGTTGTTGTAGACTTTGTTTGTGTCAGGTTTGGGGAAAAACAAAGATTTAAAAGAGAAATCCCCAATTCCGTGAGTGAAATTCGAGTTTTAATTACTTCATATAGTTTGAGATGGTTAATGGAGTAGAGTGATGAAAATGAAAATTGAAATTTGACCTGGAATGGTCGAAATTCGAGGTTTAATGGCCGCATGTAGAGTTACAGGAAGTTTGTAGAAATCGACGGCTAAGATTGTGTTTGATATTTTGATTGACGACCGAGATTCACTGTGATAAATTTAAAAATTTATAAGGATTCGACCATTTGAAAGGTTGATGGGATCAATGACCAGGATTAAATCAGGGGTTTTAAAAGGGAGCAAATCTATGGTCCAAATTAATAAGAGAAAAGTCAAAATTTTTGTAAGTGTTAAAGTTCACCAAGAGAAATCGTCAACAACCGATGGATGGATTGATTGAAATGGTGAAGAGTTTGGTTCAACCATAAGACATCTCTGACCGAAGATGGCGGACGGTTGGGTGTTGGTCGACGATCGAGTGTTGGCCAAATCTACCGTAGTGTTTTCAATGACCGATGGAAATCGTCAATGGGTCGGTGGTCGGGTGTCGACTGACTCAGTGAAGTGTCCTAAACAAGCAACAAAAGTTTCCCATGGCCGATGGGGGAAAGAGTATGATGATGTCATCATCCATGTCAACATCCACGTGTCATGCCACATCACCCAAGTTGACAGATCAAGATGACGTGTCATGCCACGTCAACATCCACGTGTCATGCCACGTAAACCAATAAAAGTGGTCGATGGTTGATGGCCAAATTGACCAATTTGGGAAAGTGTTCGACAGTCATCGGGGATCGTCAATCACTGATGGGTTGGTGGTTGGGCATAAATAGATTTAGCAGAGAGTTTTTAATTCGCCAAAAAATATCGTCAACGACCGATATAAGAGTTGTTTGAAAATCGGGCGTCAGGTAAAGGGACTAACGACTGACGGTCGGATCGGTAACTTTGGAAAAACATTTTGTGCATCCAAGGGATGATACTAATCGCTGATGACTGACAAGGTTAGATCAATGGTTTTTTTGTATCATGATTTCTGATTGATGATTGATACTTAAAGAACTATTACAGTAGTAAAACAATGAATTTTGGGTGAAATTATTCGAAATTTTCATATTTTTGAAGGTCATTAACTTGCGAGGCATTTTTGAGGCCCTAAACAACATTTTTAGCAAAGTCAAAACCCATGAGAATAGAGTACGAAGGTACAATTTGTCTATGTAGCTCAAATAAAAGAACTTGAAGAGAACTATCCAACAAGCTAAATGGTTCGCTAAACAAAGCTTTTATGAGAAAGTTACAACCAAAATAATGAGGGTAAAATTTTGGCACTAGTATTACTTCCAGAGGGCATAACTCTATGCTCAGAAGTCCATTTGGGGCACATGAATAGTTGATGGAAATATTATGACCGATAGAAGTTAGTGGTGGAGTCATATTTTGGTTATGGGTACCTGAAATGTGCAGGAAGAGAAATAAGACACCTGCAACATATATGAGTAAATTGAGTAAAACAACCTAAACTTCTCTGTACCATAAATTTCAACTCAGTGCTCGGATTTGAGGAAACAAATAGTAGTTGGAAAGGTATTGAGTAGAAGAAATATGTAAACCCATAATTTTGATTTGAACAATTAAATTTCTTAGAAATTAATAAATAGATTTATGTAGAAGTAAAAAGAGTGGAATTACATCATGTAGTTGTTGTAACTTTCCACTCAGAACTCATATTGAGGCAGGAGTATAGTTGTTGGGAATCTGTTTCAGGGATGAGTGCATCAATCAAATCAAAAATTGAATTCGTGCAATGCGTCCTTCATAAATTGATGAAGAAATAACCTGTATTCTATATTGCTATGCATATTTCTAACAATAATTATTACATGCACATTTCTTGCAGAATTAGAGGTACAAAAAGAAAATTTAGTTCTTATATGAGGACTAGATTCATGGAAGATGCTCAAGGATCTTATAGCCATGAGGAAGAGATTAGTGGTATGCATTTTAGCATGGGGAATGCTGAGACAAAATCAAATGGAAGGAGAGATAGGAAAGAGCCTGTCACTATGAGAAGTCTTCATAGGGAATTGTACAACTACAAAGGTGATAATGAAAGGATTATGAAGGCTCGGGAAGAGATACTTTAGAGCTTGAATATGTTGCATAACCAAGTTAACAAATATTCTAGAACCAAACAAGTAACTGGTGTTAGACAAGTATCCACATCTAAATCCCATAGCAAAAGGGATGATCACAAAAATGATAGGCAATTGAGAAGCATGAGCAGGTGCCATCATTCTCCAAGGCAGTCCACTAGAAGAACTCATGCAAGTTCAGGACCAGGAAGCATCCCAAGTGTGTCTTCTGTTTGGAGGCAAAGAAGAAGGCATGAGGCAGAATTATTGCAAGGTGAACTTAGGAAAATCAAGCCACCTACTTTCAATGGTGAACACAAGAAAGGAGAGGAGGCAAAGACATGGCTGTTTAAAATGAAGAAATATTTCCAGTTGCATGATTACACCTCCTGGGTAGAAGCTAGAATTTCCACCTACCACTTGCAAGGGAAGGAAACCATGTGGTGGGATCAACTTAAGAAATTCAAGAACCTTGATGAGAAGAGGATCTCATGGAGGCAGTTCAAAGGATATTTCCAAGAAAAATATTTGTCTGAGCATTACTATGAAATAAATATGAAATATGTTTTTGAAATCAAGCTGGGAACCATGACAATGGAGGAATATGAGAAGCAATTCTTTAAATTGTTGAAGTATGTTGACTTCATCAAGGATGAGAAGGTTAAAATCCAAAGGTTTCTAAGTGGGTTACCCTCCTTCTATAGCGACAATATACAATATGATAATCCCAAGACCTTGGAAGAAACCATAAGGAGAGAAAGACACCTTTATGAACAAAGAAAAGGAAGGTCGGTTTTCCAAAAGGCCTGGAATGACAAGATAAAAGGGAAAAAAGATCAAAGGCAGAAAGGTTTTAAGCCACCCTTTTTCAGAAATAACTCCCAAGCAAATCAACAAGCCAAGACAACCCAAAATGAGCAAAAGAATGCATACTCATTTGGAAAAAGGCCAAGACAACAACCTGTTCAATGTTGGGGATGTGAGGGAAATCACTTATATAGGGATTGCCCTCACAAGGGAGAAAAAATGAGGACTATCCACAACATTCATGAGGCTGAAACAATGGAAGACATCGAAGGAAGCATGCCAAGGATTTATGCAGCCTTGGACAACAAGCAAGAAAAGTATCAATCCCCCATGATCGAAGTGGAAGGTAAGATTGACAACCATCCCATAGCAATTTTAATTGATTATGGAGCTAGCCATAGTTACATAAATGCTAACATTGTTGAAAGATTTCACTTGCAAAGAAGTAAGCATAAGAAGTCTTGGTTAGTTTAGTTAGCCACGGGGGCTAAGAGAATGATCAATGAGTTTGTTAAATATTGTCAAATAGACATGAATGGAATCAACACGAAGGTAGATGTAAACATCATACCATTGGGTTCATATGATTTTCTAATTGGGATGAATTGGTTGGAAAAACATCATGCTATCCTAGACTGTTACAACAAGATAATCACATGTCTTGATGAGGAAGGGAAGCAAGGAAAGATTCAAGGCATTCCAAGAGTTGTACCTATTATAGAGATTTCCTCTATGTAGTTGAAGAAGATCTTCATAAAGGGATGTCAGATGTTTGCAACCGATATGGAGGAGGTAGCCAAAGACAAAGTGACAAGCATTGAAGACCATTCGATCTTGAGGGATTTTGAAGATGTTTTCAAAGAAATTCTAGGATTTCCACCAAAGAGAGACATTGCTTTCTCTATTTATTTGGTGCCAAGAGCTACCCCAGTGTCTGAGACACCTTACAGAATGGATACACTAGGATTGAAGGAGTTGTATATGCAACTTGAAGAAATTTTTAAGAAGGGATATATATGCCCAAGTGTGTCACCTTGGGGAGCCCCAATTCTTTTTGTGAATAAGAAGGATGGAACCTTAAGGCTGTGTATTGATTTTAGGAAACTTAATAAACTTACCATAAAGAATAAGTATCATTTACCAAGGATTGATGATTTGTTTGATTAGCTGAAAGGTGTAAGAATATTTTTGAAGATTGACTTGAGATCAGACTATCATCAAGTAAGGATAATATAAGAAGACATAAGCAAGACAAAATTTAGAACAAGTTATGGGCATTATGAATTCACGGTAGTGAAATTTGGACTGTAAAATGCCCCAACATTCTTTATGTGTTTGATGAATGGCTTTAGGGAGTACCTAGACAAGTTTGTAATTGTGTTCTTGGAGGATATACTTGTCTACTCTAAATCTGAAGAGGAACATGAACAACATTTAAGAATGGTATTGCAAGTTTTAAGAGAGAATAGATTATATACTAAGCTAAGTAAGTGCATCTTTTATCAAAATAAGATTCACTACTTGGGGCATATAATATCAACAATAGGGATAGAAGTTGATCCCGAGAAGATATAGCCCATTAGAGGATGGCCAACGCTAAAGAATGTGGCCAAAGTTAGATCATTCATGGGTCTTTCAGGTTATTGCCGAAGATTCATAAAAGGATTCTCAAAGTTTTCAAGTCCAATCACCTATTTGCAAAAGAAGGGAGTGAAGTTCGAATGGACTTCCAAGTGTGAAGAGATTTTTTAATAGTTGAAGGGAATATTGACAAGTGTACCAATATTGAAGATTGCAGATCCAAATGAATACTTTTTTGTGTGCACCGATGCATGCAAGGAAGGACTCGGTGGATTTCTCAGTCAAAAGGATCATGTGGTATGCTATGAGTCCATAAAATTAAAAGAGCACGAGAGGAATTAGGCTACACATGAATTGGAGTTAACATCGATTGCACATGCATTGAAAATGTGGAGGCATTACCTTATGGGTAATAAATTTGAGTTAAGGACAAACCACTGTGGTTTGAAGCATTTGTTTGGACAACCAACACTAAATGCTAGACAAACTAGATGGCTAAAATTTCTGAGTGAATATGACTTTGAAATTAAGCACATAAAGGGAAAGAAAAATCAAGTGGTTGATGCACTCAACATGAGAGATCATGAATTGCATATTGCAACCATTAGCATGTACATAACAGATCTAAAATACAAAATTATTGCAATAGCAAATTCATATCAATACTATGTGAAAATAAAAGAAGCATTACAACAAGGTAATTTTCAACAAAAAATTAATTATTATGAGTTGAGAGAAGATGCAATTCTCATGTACAAAGGTAAGGTGTATGTGTCGAATTCCAGTGCTGAAGGAGATGCATAATGTGCCATATGTCAGGCACCCAAGATATCAGGAGATCATTGCAATAGTAAGAAGCCAATATTTTTGGCCATCAATGAAGAGAGAAGTGGCTAATTACATGGCCAGATGTCTAGAATGCGAAAAAGTAAAGACATAACATAGACACCCAACAAGTTTGCTACAACCATTTCCCATTCCAAAATGGAAGTGGGAATTTGTCATGGTTGATATTATTACTAAGTTGCCCAAAGCAATGAAGTAGCATGATTCCATCATGATGGTGGTGGATAAATTGACTAAAACAACACATTTTATGCCGGTAAATACTACACACAAGGCAACAAATATTGCAGATATTTATATGAGGGAAGTTGCTAGGCTACTTGGAGTTCCTAAAGCAATAGTTCCAGACAAAGATCCAAAGTTTACCTCTAATATTTGGAAGGGTTTGTTCAAGGGTTTTGGAACAAATTTAAATCTCAATACAACATATCATCCAGAGTCAAATGGGAAAACAAAAGGACTAACAAGATAATTGAGTACATGCTTAGAATGTATGCGATGGATCAACCGTCAAAATGGGAAGATTATATTCATTTAGTTGAATTTGCATACTGTTATCACTCCAAGAAACCCTTTGTGGTTGCAAACCAAAGGTGCTTGGTAACTTAAGAAATGAATGTTTTTGTATTTTGTAAATGTGGATCAATGGGATAACTCAATTCAGCTTATGGCATTCAAACATGAAAACGATAAACAAATAGACAGTGCTCTCAAAGATTGATTAATCAGCAGATAACTTTAAGGTGGGTGAAGAACAGATTGTAACTAAACCAGTACAATGTAGGGTCTAAGACACAATCAAGAAACTTATTACCAGGCTATGAGCTAAACAATGGGATGACAACCATTCAAAGCTTGACAACACAGATAATAGTGCAGAAAGAAAGATGGAAAGATGACATCAAAATTGAAATGAACCTGTGATCTGTATTAACATAAAAAGTCTGAGTACAATAGCCAATTACTCTATCCAAAATCGAACCCTTGTTTGATATCAAAACATGCATTTATAGCCCTTACAAACAGTTACACAGATCCTAAAAACATGGATCTGTCATTAAATAAAAACAGTTCTATTCTATTTAAACAACTTTGAAATTAA
>SNQJ01S0000035.1:668964-745030 GCA_010110895.2 Picea sitchensis
TAAGTACATCATCCTTTTTCTCTTGTCCATTCAATACTTTAGAACTAGGGAAAGAGTAGTATTCTGTCACGGTTTGTTCCAGATCCAGGTGGATCTGGGGAGATTGGTCTGTGTCCGCACTCACGAATTTATCCTTGAACAACTCCACAAGAAGTAAGAGACCTAAGGGAGGCAACTGCATGCAACGTAGTTGGCTAATTAAAAACCTTGGCTTTGGAATGCAAGCAGTTGAGTGCTAGAAGCGCCCAGAATTATGAGAACCTTATAGAGAACCCAAAATTGTAGACATTAGAAGCACAGTTCCAAGAAGCAAAGAAACATGCAAATACGCTACAGGCACAACTAAAGGCCTTGACCCCAGTTGAAAGAATGAAGCAATTTCCATAACAACGCACCGCCCAACAACAGGTACACATGTTACAAAGTAAAGTGATGAAAGTTTCTCAACGACTTCAACCACTCCAAGAGAAAGCATGCCAACTGTTCACTGAAGTTGAGAGTCAGGCAGTCAAGCTTGACCAGGTTTTCATCACTGCATAACAACGCATGGAAGGACCAGTAAACGACGCAGTGATCTAGGAGTTCACTGAGCAAGAGGTTGTCTCACTGCAGCAAGTCGAAGTAGCTTAGGCCAATATCGATACATTCAAAGCGAAGCTGATTAGACCAGAGTGACTCGGGATGAGTCACAGGTGAGTGTTGGGGGCCTGTTGGCCCTTGACCAAGTTTTGAGGAACACTTGGTCATATTTGACCATTTTTGGACATCGACACCCTATCAAAGATGGAGCGTCAGGCGAAGCAAATATCATGGGATCTTGGCCCACTTTTGGGGTCCTTTTAGGGTTTTGGGTTAATGTAATGGGAAAGGGATGTCAACCCATGGGTTTACCCATGTTTTAGGCCTATGATGTAAAGTATAAATAAGTAGCTAGGAAATGTAAGAAGTGTCAATGGCTTAGTGCTAGTAATTAGATCTGTGTGATCAAATGTAAATTCTTTGTGCATGATTGTAAGAGGCTTGCAGAGCTAAGTGCAAGTGTTGGAAGTGTTGAGTGCATGGATTGTAAGGAGGCTCTCTGCTAGATCTACTCAGGGAAGGAGGATCTGGCAAGGTGTGCACAGATCTCTTGTCCTATGCGGAGTATAGTTAAGCTCGGTGTTGTAATCAGATTGACCAAAGCTAATAAAGAAGAATAAGACTTTGTGGACATAGGCCCCAGGGTGGGGGAGAACCACGTAAACCTTTGTATCATGCTTTGTGTTGTTTCTTCCTTGTGTTTTCACTATCTTGCTAAGTGTTATGCCATGATTAGATAGATTTTCTTATGCTTTGTGATTCACTAGATGTATATGAATAGTATATGTGATGTGTATGAGGATGCTTAGTTCTGATCTACATGATCTAATTTGTTTTGTTGTTGCTAAGCACTGAAATATCTTATATCTGAGCAAGTACTGCGATGTTTTGTCTTATCTGTGAAGTACTATAATGGTGAATAAGTGATGAATGAATGATGCTAAGTTCTCTGTAAAGGATATAATCACATATCTATGTCCCAGCTAAGGTTGCAGACACCTAGTCTTGCAACCACCCGTGCCTCTACCTCGAGTGAGACTTCATCTGCTTCGCAGGTGTTGCCAAAAGGGTCGGTAGTTAGGGATTTGTTGGTGCACACTTGAGCATTGAACCCTAGGTCTTCCCCTGTGCCAACAAATCTGATGAGATTTGTTGGCATTCTCTTATGTCTCTTCACCTGCTGGGAGAAACACTTCCTTTCCTCAATCCTTTAGGCTGAGTAAAAATGTCATATAAACCATCTTAATAATTCGACAGAATTTCTTGGTTGTTGTAGTTTGTTTCCATCTATCCCTCCATCTATATTCAATAATGCAATGAATCACAGTCGAGATAGAGGGAGAAGGATAATCGGATGGATAGATTTTCATGGCTCGTCAAGGAATGGATAACGGATGTAGGAAAAAGTAACCGTCCATGGAAAGAATGATAATGGGATGAGTGTGTGATAATGAAATGGAGTTAAGAAGGTATTTAGAATGAGGGTGAACGAGATAAGTGGTTGTTCTAAAGTGGAAGGTAGGGAGGGTAACAGGAGAAAACAATGTGTATATTTTCCTACCTGCTTCTAGCTATACTTTTTTTCTATGGTCAATACACCGGTTGCATTTATTCAGTAATTCCACCACAAACCTTGAAGGCTCAATTGTTTCATTTACCTCGAAAGTGAATAATTTCCTTTCTACCTGAGGTATCCTTTCTTGGATCCTTTTCACTTCTTGAGTTGTGGCCTGGAACTGTAATCTTGGATTCACTAACCACTTATTGATTTTAAGAATATCAATCTGGCTCATTTCTCGAATGGCTGCCAAATTTTCTTCTTTGTTCTTTCTGGAATTATGTTGATTCATTTCTATATCAATTTTCCCCAGCGCTTCTGAGATATTATTTCCCTCAAAGTAGATTATCTTTTTTTCTAGTGATGCAAAAGCTTCTAGGCAAGCCTCTTTTACCTCTTTGGAAAATCTTTTTCTCTCTGCCAGATTTGTTTCCCATACCTTCAGGGCCATATCACCTCTTAATTTTTCTAAAGGCAAGAGAAGAGGGAAGTTAGGGAAGTTATCTTTCTGCACCAATATTATGGCTTCCTAAAACTTAGTTCGGGTTGATAGTGCCTCTCTTTCCTTAACATAAATGTCTTTCATAGAAAGATCTACTTCCTGGTAACACTTCTGGATGGAATCTACCTTCAGAAAAAAGATTATGTTGTACAACTTCCATCCTCTCATTCATTTCTAGTGCTTGAGTTTGGAAGGATGAGATGTCTATCAAGGCGCCTTTGGTCAGGTCTAATTTAGCCTGCAATTGTTCTATCAATTTATCGCGTTGAGAGACTAGATCTTTATTGGTGTGTGAACTCTGATGGAGCTCATCGAGGTTGGTTTGAAGCTGTTGAATTTGTTGTCGATCATGAGCTCTGATTAGCTCAAAGTATTGACTCATCATGTTCCTGATATTCTTCTCCATGGCGTGTATTTGACTTTGCAAGCATTCTACCAATAGGATCTTATGTCGCGGTTGTTCGTCCAGAGTGTCCACGGACCATTGATTGGCAGTGGCAAAAGAACCTAACGAACTTGCGACTTCTTTTGTGAATTCTGGATCATCTCGATCATTCCCTTCATATACCATTCTCTTCCTTTTAGTTATCACTCCATATTTCTAGTGTGATTCTCTTTTCACGATGGACTTCCATTTTCTACTAAAGAAGAAATTCGAAGGAGGCATCTCCTCGGGCAAGATGGGGGTAAGATCATCTATAAAAACAACTTTGGAATTAAGATTTATGAAGGTGGATTGCAGAGGTGTCAATGATGTAATAGGAGTACTGATCTTCGTAGATTGTTGTTGTTCTGTAGTATTTGAGGTGCCAGCAGGGGTAGTTGGTGACGAAGGAGGCACATTTCGTCCTTGCTTTAGGAGAGCTTCGGGTTGAGATTTTTCCTGGGGGCTTGGTTGGCCTAACAATGATGCTTCTAATTTTTGTGTCAATACCTCCGACCTCCTTGGGGTTTCCTCAGCTTTATGTTTTCCAGAGTGACTCGCTTCAGAACCTGTAGTCCTGGCTTCTTGAGAAGGGGGGGTGGCCATTTTCTCTCCTTGTAGTATCTTCGATAGAATATTTATCCTGTTCTTTTGAAAAATAATAAAGCCATATTGTTGTTATGGGGGAAGGGTTTGGAATCTGTCCTGCACTTCTTCATAAGATCTAAATCCTCTGGATATTTCATCATACGGGGAGTTTTCGTGCATATATTGTTTCATGTTGAACTGATCCAGGTGGTTTTCCACAATCTTATGTGGATTGTGTCTTTTGAACTCGATTTCAACCAATTTGAAATCTTCCAAAGTCACAGCCTCCACTTTGGAGTGACTAAAATCCAGTAATGAAAACATGCCAACCTGAATAGGGAAAGGCGAACATACCTTTTTCTATGTTGCCTTCATCTCTTTGTTGATGCCTCCTGTTATTGTCTAGTAGGCCACTTCTCTGCATACCAGTCGGTTGGGTAAAAACCATGGAAGATAATGAGGAGGAACCGAGCACCCAAAAACTCTAATGTAGGAGAGGTTCTCCTCAATAAACCAATATGATAGCTTACCCAGGTTTCCCATAATTTTTTCTGAAATCCGGGGAGTTGGGAGCCCATACAGGGTTATATGAACAGGAACCACAACATTGTGACAAATTTCATAAAATAAATCCTTGGATTTCTCTTCCCATAACTTGGAATGGTAGAAATGAATGATCTCGGCACTCGTCGGGGTCTATCTCCAATTCATCAATTGAAAAGGCGTCTTGAAACAGATGGAATCCATGATATAGGTCGACATGTAAAAGGGGGGTGGTTTCCCTTTTGATTACACTATTTTATATTCGGCAATTCCCTTAGCCAAGTTATCGGACAACAATTTGGACCAATTGAAAGTGTAACCCTCTGCCACCTCGTGCATAATGGATACCCATTCCACTGAGAAATGAGTAGGGATCTTATTCCCAAATTATCGACATAGCATCATGGCTGCATATATCATATGTGCATCCAAATATGATGTGGCATATGTACCATGAGTGTTGGTTATGAATATCTTCGAGTGCCCCCACAAAGACTTGACTATATCATGATAATTTATGGCGTACTGAATGCATTCTTTTTGCTCGAACTCCATAATAAATGCATCATTGTATGTATATCTAGGATTAGGGGATAACTTATACATTACTTGCATATGTTCCAATTGGAAAGAGCCAACGGAAACCTTCTGATGGTTGATGATGCTTCTGGTCTAGACGTCAATGTGCTCCAAGGCCCAGTTTATCATGTCATTTTAAGGCATGAGCCTTGGTTGTGTCGCTATCTTGTGCAGCTCCAACTATGCTATGTGTCTCAGTTTAGTTGTATAAGTATCATCCTCTTCTTTTGCGGAATCCTCTGAGCATTTGATGATTTCACATTCCAGAACCTCGAATACTTGTGTCCAGGTTTTGGTGGTGTCTGTGGCTCATGGCGTGGTGTCTGATAGAATGTCCACGCTTGGATTTGAATCCTCACCCACTGCATCAGGTTTCTTTGTCATTTTCCTTGGTGCCATAATTTCTAATGAAATAGAGTGAAGTTACCTGTTGCAGAGAAAAATCCTTGATTCTTTCAAACATATAAATCTTGCTAATTGCAAAAGGTGAAAATGAATTTGAAATCGAAGTGATTTTATTCAAAACGGATTCATTGATTTTCATATAGCTTGATTGACGAAAATTTATTAACATTAATGGAAATGTCTACCTCACGATCTGCAATCTGAGTTTGAATCATTATCCTTAATTAGTCCTAAATGCCTTCATTACTTCGACGTTTCACGTTCAGGATTTTTATATGTGACAGGGTGGGAACCTCTCAAATCCCGAATCCATGAAAAGATTAATTTATGAATAATCACTCGTAAAACCTTAATTAATCATGTTTAAAGTAGTGCATTAACTTTAGGTGTTTTGGGAGTTCGGACTTCGGGGATTTTTAAGATACAATATAGGCAAAACAAATGAACTACGAACTGTGAAGTCATCAATTATTTCTTAATCATGATTAACTTAATTATTCAATGTTTAGTACTTTGGCATTTTGATACTTCGATGATTTGTGAATTCGTTCTTTGTTAAAATCCCGAAGGATCATCTCTCGTAGTGACGTGCCATAGATGATGTCACTCTGGATGACGTGTCGAGAAAAGAGAGGTGCCACGTGTTACTTGGAAATGCATGAATCCTCCAGTGGAAAAGTAAAAAAAAAGATGCCACGTGTTGACTCAAGAAAGACTCAAAAGGTACATGTGTAGTAAGAATCATGCCTTTAAAATATTTATGGCAGGTTGCGGGCAGACACCTTCGGGTTTCGGAGCTTCAGAGATTTTATTGTTAAGACTTATTGAAATACCCAAAGCGGAGCTCCGAAGCGACCGTTAGAAATTTATCTATTTAAAATTCAGGTTGCTCCAGAACTCCAGGGGCTATTAGGATCGTTCAATAAAATGGAGAAAACTTATCAATGATGGAAATCACGTGTGCTTTATTATTGACTAAATCAGCAATGAATTAGATTTAAAATTAAAATGTCACTTACCAAGTTTCCTCTTTCTTTGGGTAAAATCATAATTTCATTTGATGAAAAGTAAAGAGCTCAAAAGCTCAGAATTGTATGTGTTCCAACATAAACCATCATGGAATTTCCTGCTAGTGTACTTTTATGGATGTGAGGGGTTAGTGGTATTAATGAATATGAATGCAAGGGAGCTTGTTTTGATCGCCCATTTTGGCCTCACGAAGTTGATGATGCAACAATTGTACCCTTGCCCCGATTCGACATCAGAACTAATTATGACGAGGTTGAATCGGATGGAGAGAGTCATCTTCTACATGAGGTGGATAATGCGCCAATGATTCTTCATTATTCAAGAATTCATGATCAGAACGAACTATGAAGGATGGATTGGTTGGATTTCATATCCACAAAAGATGGAGCATCATAGCCATACAATTCCCTGAATGGGATCATCCCAATGAACATGTGATGAGTGGTTTTGTAGCAAGTCTCCCCAATGTGCAACCACTTTAATCATGCTCGATGTTTCCCTGACACATATTTCCTCAAGTACCCCTTGATCCATTTTTTTACTATCTCAATCTACTCGTCTGTATGGGGATGATAGCTAGTACTAGGTGTCAACTATATCTCGGATAGCCTGAACAAATCCTACCAAAACTCACTGAGAAACCTCCTATCTTGGTCACTGACTATGTTTTTTGGAAGACCATGGAGTCTGAACACCTCCCTGAAGAATAGTTTTTCTACCTGAGATGTGTTGTACTCTGTAGGAATGGGAAATAAGTGTGCATATTTAGTCAATATTTCCACTACCATGTAGATACAGTCTCTTCCCTACACATTTGTAAATCTTGTGATGAAGTCCATCAAAATGTTATTCCACTTCTACTCTGGAATCGACAATGGATGAAGTAGTCCTGCAGGATGTGTGAAATCCGACTTGTTTTGCTGGCAAGTCATGCACTCCCTCACATGACGAAGTACATCCCCCTTGAGACCCTTCCATGAGAATCTATCCCTCGTCTGCTTGTAGGTCTTCAGATACCCCTAGTGCCCTACTAATGGTGCATCATGTACTTCCCTCAAAATCTTATCTTTAAGTGTGAACTCAGGGACAAGATAGATCTTATCTTTGTTGTAGATGAATTCATACACTATCATGTACCTATCATCCTGAATAATTCCCTCCATCAGATCACAAGCGAAGGTATTCTTGGAGTATTCCACCAAGAGAATGGACTTCCAGTTTACAGATATCTTTGTCATGGATAAGGCTACATGTCTCTTGGATAAGGCGTCAAAAAATACATCCTTCTTCCCCTTTACATACGCAATGTCAAAATCATGTGTCTGCACCTTACTCACCCATTTTTGTCACCTCTCATTCAATTCTCGTTGTTCCAAGAAATATCTCAAGCTATTGTGGTCAATCCTAACCACCAAGAGTCCTTTTATAAAGTACTTTCTGAATTTACTCAGTGCATGAATGATGGCCAACATCTCCTTATCATAGATCAAATAGAGTTTCTCTAGTTCCCTTAGCTTTCTGCTCTCGAAAGCTATCGAGTGGTAGTTCTGTATCAATACTTCTCATATACCCTCGTATGATGCGTCACAGTCTAGAAAAATATTGGGCAAGTGCTAATATTGGGCAAGTGCTAATATTGGGAAAGTGCTCACCACCCTCTTCATTCTTTCGAATGTTACATGTGTGTCCTATGACCATCAGAATTCTCCCTTCTTGGTGATTTTTTTCAATGTCGTAGCCAATTGTGAAAATCCTTTCACAAAGCGCTTGTAATAGCTGCATATCTTGAATAATCCTCGTAGATATGTGAGTGTCATGGTTGTGGGCCAGTATAAGATGGTCTGTATCTTCTCCTGATGCACCTTTACTCCCTTACAACCTATCACGTGCCCCAAATAGAGGATCTCTATCAACCCTAACTCACACATTGCCTCCCTGGAAAAAAGTGACTGCTCCTCCATAATGGTGAGAATATCATCCACATGCTTCAGATGTTCCTCCAAAATTTTGTTGTAGATAAGAAGATCATCAAACAACACTAGTGATAATTTCCTCAACTGTTTGTTGAATATATGTGTTAGAAGTAGGCCGAATCAGAAAGAAAGGCTATTTTGGGAAGAAAGGCATGCACAAGGAAAGCAACAACTAGAAAGGAGAAGCAAAAGGCGTGCATGCATGGAATACCTAACGACGCTAGGGTTAGGGTTTTTGTAATACATTGTAATGGTTGATGAGACAAAAACGTATATATATATATACCTAGGAGATCTAGCGTGTTGGGGGGGGGAGGGAGATTGTGGAAGAGTTCTAATTTATGGAGTATCAGTAACACTATTGTAACCCAATACATTTTTGTAAGCTCTTGAGGTGTAGGGAATCAGGAGGGTAGATCTTGAGGGTTAGATCACATGCTGAGGAGCCTGGTGTGATCTAGTCCACCTCATAAAATATCTTGACCCGACTGAGAACGATTTGTAAAGCACGCGGCGCAATAGTTTTGGAACTTCCATAATAAAAGAGCAAGAGAGCCAGATATTTATGGACGTAGCCCAGGAGGGGGTGAACCATGGTAAAACATGTGTTATGTGATTGAATCTTTGCATCTCTTTTACGGTCTATGAGTATATGTTAGAATGATATATGAATGAGCTAATGAATCTGATTACATTACATGCATAATTGGGAACAATAATATATTTCCTTAATATCTAGATAGGATTCACAATATTCACGTCACAAATCCCCATTTAGTCCTAGACTATAAGCACTTGAGTATTGCAATCACCCATTAATACTATCTCGGGTGAGACTGTGCAATGCACTATGTGCGTTGCGTTGCCTTCTGGTTTACTGGGAGGGCCGATAGTTTTAGAGTCTTTGTTGGATCCCCAGTAGACCTGAACTTGGGTCAACCATGTTAAAGGTATAACTCAGATAAGAAACCAAAAAATGGTTATGTTGTTGTTTGGAACAACATAGGATTGAGTGGATGTGATCTGCTGAAGATATATTAAAGGAATGTAAGATCTGCGGAAGACGGGTCAAAAGAATACCGAATCAGACATCAAGAAGGTGAGAATGCGCCGCTATAAGGGGATTTTGAGATCGTGGAATCCCACAAAAGTAGAGATCAAAACCTGGTTGAAGACAAAGGAGATAGAGTTTGCGCAGAAAGATAACAGAAACCCTAGAGTAACACCGTGCAAATACCTTGAGAAGTATGTGATTTTCCACACTTATTACAGGAGTGGATATTGAGGTTGAAATAAAACCATGCAACAAATCGGATCCGACAGGTAGAGTGGACCTCAGTTCAGATCGCGCAGTTATAGCGGGTGAATAACAAATTCACCCGTGCAATAGATTTTTGGCTTGACAGTATTGTAGCAGGATCTATAACATAATTTACAGTAGATACTGTGAAGTTGTACAATGCAACAGATCAAGAGTTTCTATGTGAGCCTCGAGGAAGGTATATTATATAATTGTATACTTCTATTAATAAATTGCTCTATAACAAAGGTGTAATGACAATGGATTCGGACAGCTAAACTTCCCTATGTGCATGGGGGAAGGGGGGAAGCACTGACATGAAAAGGAGAAGTGGATAAAGGAAAGAAGGAGGAAGCCTTGGACCCAATCATGATGGATGAGGACCAGATCAAGCGTATCATGGTGACAATTGGAAATATATGCAATGGAGTACCCTACCAATATAAGGTAAACACCAATAAGAGAGTTGTATCTGCAAGGGAAGGCTTGGAAAGTGATGAAGAGGAGGTAGAGGATCTCTGGGTTGTGGAGCATATTGAGGAAATCCTACGCGCAACATACGATATGAAGATGAGAGGTCCAAGAGAAAGAATTGAAGGTAGTAATCCTATCCATATCAATGTCAGTGTGGAACCCATAAACCCATGTGTGACTAACAAACCAAAAAGCACACCACCATTTAGAAAACCAAATTTTGGGAGAAGGAAGACAACATGAAGTACATCTACACAAGGAACAAGAACCGGGGGAGACAGTTCAGGAAGCATTTGTCAAGTATCTACACCATGTGGAGGTAGTATTTCATCATTTGGGATGGAAGGACATGATCCCACCATCAGGTTACTATAATTCAAAGGAGAAGCATCGGAGGACCTGAAAAAGCACCTGTTTATCTATGAAAAGATCTGGGAAGCAAAACAGATCACAAATGAGGACACTAAACTTGCACAGGTAGCTATCACAATAAGGGATCGAGCACTATATTGGTATATGAGTTTAGCCACAAACAATCCACCAAGGACAACCAGAACGATCACGGATATCAAGAAGTTGTTGATAAATGAGTTTTAGAAGCCAAGTTCAGAGGACTAGTACATGAACAAGATAATAGAAATTAGACAGAAACCGGGAGAATATGTATGGGATATTGACCATAGATTCAAGTGACTGAAAGGAAAGTTGAAATATCTCATGACATATATGCAGCAAAGGCACTTGTTCATCAACTCACTATTACCACACTTAAAATATCCATTGCGACAACAAAAAATTTCAAACACAGGCAGAGGCTCTGCAGGAATCCATACAACTAGAGGAAAACCAATACCAGAAGATAGACCTAGCCATCGAGGAGTTGAAGGAGGATCTAAAGAACTTAATTTTCCAGCTAAACCAGGACAAAACTAAGAACAAACGAGAAGTCATTTGGTGTACCACATGCAGGACGAAAGGAAATCACAAGAAAAAATGTCCAACATTCACACAATACATGGCAACAAGAATGCCAAATACACTACCAACAGGAGGACTATGGTGTGAAATCTGTAAGAAACAGGGCCAAAATCCATATCTCTTACCAATGATGTAGAAGTACCAGACGGTCCCAAAGAGTTCATACTGCAACTTTTGCAAGTCAGTAGACCGTGATGACAAAGATTGTATAACCATGGAGTTGATGAGAGAAAGGACATCATATGCATATAGGGTGTAGGAATAAATGATGATCAGGCAAGCCACACCTCAATTTAACCATGTACCAGCCCCATACCACACTGTGCATCCGCAGTACAATACTTCACATAAACCATATAATACCACGCAATCACAGTAGAACACAACGCAACCCCAATACAATACTGAGTAGTACAATCACACGCCTCAATATAACGTGTTCCGAGGGGATTGAGCTGGCTACAGAGGTGGAGGAAGAGTAAGAGGAGGTTTTGTAAGAGGTAGAGGACCAGCAGTATGTCACAATTTTCAACATCTAGGACATTATACAAGAGAGTGTCCACTTCCACCAACGACATGTATGTATTGTCGTGCATAGGATCACAATACAGAAGAATGTCCTATGTTATTAGGGAAGATCCAGGAAAAGATGAATCAGAAAAATCAGAATGTTCAATGGATTTCAGCAGCATCAAGGGATGAAGGAAGAAACATCAACATAGTTACACGCAGAGGAGCTAAAATAGGGAACGACGTAGTACGCCAAGATCCAGTACAACACCAATGGGTAAAGAAGAATACTGAACCAAGGAAGCAGTTCGACGCGCAGAACAAGAAGGAAACATTTAAGCAAGACAAACAATAATTAATGAAGCCTGACATCGTGTCGATCTCAACTACACAGCATAGTAAATACATACCAGAGTACGAGATGCCTCCATCGTGGGATCATACCAAAGAAATGCAATCCCTGGGACAAGTAAGTACAATCAAAGGATTTTTACCATCGTGTGTAAAATTACTAAATGATCCATCCTCTGTCAAAATATTACAAAATGTATTAGAAATATGTAGCATAGAGACAGAAGGGAAACTAGAACAAAAAACAGTCAATCACCTACATACAAGGAGAAGAACAAGTAGGGAGTTCAGGCTGAATGCCAACATTGGAGATTTCAACATGGGATATATCATGCTGGATCTAGGATCCGAAGACAATGTATTACCCAAGAATACATGGCAATTTATGGGAGATCCCACATTAGGATATTCACCCGTTCAACTGAAATTGGCAAATAAGCACAAAGTTATACCAATTGGGAGACTGGAAGGAGTAACAGTAGACTTGGATGGAGTGCGCAATAAAGTTGACTTCGAAGTAATAGAGATAGTGGACGACACAACACCATATCCAGCATTACTGGGCTTGGATTGGGCGTTTGATAACCAGGCCATAATCAACTTAAAGACATGAAAAATGACCTTCGAGCCAGGAGAATACAAGGTCATTGTGCCATTAGACCCTTCAGAAGGGGAAAGGTTCGTAGATCCTACTTTCCTAGACTTAGAATAAATCATCCAGTTGTATAGAACAACTACATGAGATGAGGATTACGTAAACTCATATGCAAATGGGATACTTAGTTGGCATAGAATTACTTCATGTGCATTAGACTCAGATACGTGTTTATAGAACTGGCAATAGAGGCTACACAAAGTTTCTACAATAAGATGCGCAAGAATATACTGTGCAGTAGGATGGGTAGGTACGTAGATAAGGGAACCACCCAGTTTCCATGGGGTAAATGATCTAGAAGCATTCCTGACACGTTACGAAGAAAAAGTGTTAGAAAATTAGAGACTCTTAGCACTAGACATAGAACTCAAGGACACAGTGGGGCGCACACAAGGAAACAATCAAGGATTGGTACCAATGTAAGCATTTACTGCGCATACGGTTTGGTGCAGAACAAAGAAGGAACCAACAACAGAAATATGATGGACATGGGGCATTAGCGGAACACTTGGAGAAGTGTAGAACACTATGGAAAATGACACCCCCAGAGGAATGGCCTCATCATTTTATACACACCTTAGAGGGCATCGCATCAAACTGGTATACGGACCAAGAACTACGCAAAGGAACTATGAGTTGGATAGTACTACAACATAACTTTACAGTCACTTTCTCATTTGAACATGAGAACCCCAACATAGATGAAACACTTAAACAAATAAGAGGGGTGATATTCATTAAGGAACTAGAAGTCAAACTCATAACAGAGGAGCAACAACATAACAGATAGACAGTGAAAGAAATTTTGTCATGCTACCATGTGCAGAAAGAAGTACCAGAGGAAGATGATTTGTGCGACATTTAGATTGAGGAATTTGAAGGTGAAAGAGAAGTGGAAGGTCCACCTCTAGAATCAAAAGTAATTTTTGCATCGATCAATGTAAAGAAAGTCAACATTGGGACCACTGAGAATCCCAAACTGGCCAGCATTGGAGACTATTGGGATGAGAAAACAATGGAAAGCAAAATAGAGTTACTGCGAGATTACAATGACCTATTCCCCACAATGTTCACAGAAATGAAGGGCATGGCAAGAGAGCTAGGTGAAATGAAGATACCACTCAAAGCTGAGGAAAGACTGATCAGACAATGACCATACAGGCTAAATCTAATATATAAGAAAAAATTCAAAGATGATATCGATAGGATGCTCGAAGCCAGAATCATAGAACCTATGGAAGAATCAGAATGGATAAGCCTGATGGTAGTTCAGAAGAAAAAACAAGGCGGGATAAGAATATGTATCGACTTGAGGAAGTTTAACGATGTGTGCCTACATGACTCATTCCCTACACCATTCACGGATGAAGTGTTGGAGAACGTAGGAGGACAGGAAGTTTATTCATTCACCGGCGGATTTTCAGGATAACATCAATTCAAGATAGCACCGAAAGATAGATACAAGACCACTTTTGCTACAGACTGGGGATCCTACCAGTACACGGTCATGTCATTTGGACTGAAGAATGCACCAACAATATTTTCTAGAGTAGTCATAGCTGCATTTAAAGAATTTATCCACCAGTTTCTAGAGGGATACTTGGATGATTGGATAGTCTATAGTCTGTTGAAATACCATGTAGAGGTCTTGTGGATGATGTTAGAAAGATGCAGGTAGTGCCAGATGTCATTAAACATCAAGAACTGAATATTTGGAACATTGTTTGGGATACTATTGGGCCACATAGTGTGCAAGAAAGGTTTATTAGTAGATCCTGCCAAAATTGCAGTAATCGTTAACTTGCCACCACCAAAAACAGCTCGTCGACTAAGAGCAACATTGGGACACACGGGATACTACAGAAAAATTATAAAAGGGTACGCACAAATCTTCGCACCAATGGAGAAATTGTTAAGGAAGGATACAAAGTTCTAGTGGAATGAGGATTGTCAACACGGTCTGGATACGCTGAAAGAAAAGATGGAACCGCGCCAATACTAGTAATCCCAGACTGGGAGAAGACATTCCACGTACATGTAGATGCATCGGCCATATCACTTGGATCTATTTTGGTGCAGCCAGGACCAAGAGAATTGGATCACCCTATAGCATTTTCTAGCAGAAAACTGTCAGAAACAGAACAGAACTACAACATGACAGAGAGGGAAGGCCTAGCTATGGTCTACATGCTTCAAAAGTTTAGACACTACTTATTAGGGAAACATTTCAAGATGTTCATAGACCATTCAACACTCAAATAACTAGTCAACACGCTAGTGTTGGGGGGGAGAAATTGCAGATGGCTACTATTGTTTCAAGAATTTGATTTTGAAGTAATAGTCAAGCCAGGGAATTTGAACGCGGGACATGGTCACCTGTCAAGGGTCACGAACAGGGAGGAACCTACCAATTTAGAGGACAACTTTTTAGACGTGCAGTTATTTTCATTCCAGATCGCCGATGAATACTTCGCAGACATCATTCAGTACTTGAGTACAAGAACTGCTCCACAAGAATATAACATCGCATGGAATAAAAAACTAGTAGCCTGGGTTACAGACTATTAGCTAATTGCAGGACGCTTATACAAAATGGGCGCAGATAGCATCTTGAGACGATGTCTGCTAGAACATGAAAGACCAAGGATTTTAGCAAAATCCCATGAGGGAATAGCAGGAGAACATTACACAGGCAAAGATATCGCACAAAAGGTATTGCACGTAGGACTATGGTGGTCGGACATTCACAGAGACTCAAAAGAGTACTGCCAGAAATGCGATGTATGTTAGAGGGCCGGTAAACTGAATAGAAGGGACGATATTCCCATGCGACCACATGTAACTTTGCAGGTATTCGACAAATGGGCAATAGATTTTGTGGGGCCAATTAACCCACCACCCAAAAGGACATGAGCAACGTACATTATAACCATGACAAAATAACTGACAAGATGGGAAGAAGTAGCCCCAGTCAAAGATTGCAGCGCAGAGACATCAACACACTTTATGTTTGAGAAAGTGATCACTAGATTTGGTTGTCCAAGGATTTTGATGAGTGACCAAGGCACTCACTTCATTAACAACACTATTAATGCTATGACTGAGGAATTTTAATTCCATCATCAAAAGAGTACACCATATCATCCACAAGCAAATGGAATAGTATAATCCTTTAACAAGATTCTCGAAAATGCATTAACGAAGATCTATAATGTCAATAGGGACCTAAAGATACCAGCAGTATTGTGGGCATACAAGACCACATGCAAGAATTTGATAGGACACATGCCATTCAAATTGGTATATGGACAAGAAGCAGTGGTGCCACTAGAGTTTTTGGTACCCAGTCTGCATGTAGCAGCAATTACGAACATGAAAAAATGAGGCGTAGTACAGGAAAAGATGAATCAACTCATGATCATGGAGGAAGATAGGATCCTAGAAGGATTCCACCAACAATTTCATAAATCAAGGGACAAATCTTGGCATGATAGACATATCAAGAGGAAAACTTTCAAGGAAGGAGACTTTGTGTTGATGTATGACAGTAAATCCCTTCAACACCCAGGAAAACTCAGAATGCACTGGTTAGGACAATATGAAGTACAAACTATCACAGATGGGGGAGTTGTACAGTTGAAAGACTTAGGAGGTACAGAACTTATAGGGATGATCAATGGGAGTTGACTGAAGTTGTACAAGGACAGTCGACCACCTGCAACTTGAAAGTCACCGCGTAGTAAAAAAAAAAAAACAAGCGATAGTGCAGGACATCAAAAGGTAGTGCGTCGAAAGTATAAGGAGCATGAAAGCTCGAAAATACTAACCGATGATGACAAGTCCAATGGTCACTACAAAGCGGAAACAAGAGAGAAATGTGGATATGACAAAAGAAGCGCAACTGACGGTGGCTATCAGAATTGAATGCCAAAAATGACTGACAAAATGCGGCATTAATCATGCCAACTGTCAACGGTAAGGGAAATCAATAGAAAGTATGAGGGAACTGACATTTCAATTAAAGAATAATCACAGTAACGTCTCCGACAAGCTTCACACAACGTCGATACAAAGAAATCATGCGAGAGAGAAAAAATTATTGTGTAAATGGGGAAAGCACGGAGTGATAGAGCATACGAAGTAGAGAGTGCAAGTTGTAGAGGGTACATAGGCCACTGAGCTCGACGAACAACAACTTTACCACCACGGCACCACCCAAATAGGGAGAACTGAGTTGGCCCACTAGAAAACCTCGAAGAAACGTCAGAACACAATCGAAACCACGGGGAAGAGAACAACAACCATCTCATCCCCCAGAAGTCGTCAATGTGGATGAAATATCATCGTTGGATACAGCACCAAAAATCCCCACACCCATTGTGGAGGAAACCCAGCAGAAAGCACTAGCGGGAATGGACATTGATATGTCAGAAGAGGGACAGGGCCAAAGGGATGAGGACACAAGCAACCTTGTACAACCCAAAAACCCTATAGAAGCCCCGAGAGTCAATGGAACGGATCTGAACCAGGAAGAAATGGTCGCACCAGATAGATCACAAAAAACCACATCAAAACAGCCATGAGAGGGATAAATGGAAGATGTCACTGGTCGATCAGACGAGTTTTCTGAAGAACGAACTATGGAGGTTAGGGCAAGCAGACGGTACCTAGGGCACCACGCAGGCAACCCACCGTAGCCATTGTCTTGTCACACATTCTGGAAGGGGTACATGTACCAGCAAATGTTTTAGGCCACAACGAGAAATTGTGGTACTCAGACCATGATGTAACAGACACGGACAAGTTCCCCAAGTTCGCCAAGCAAGTCTACCTACAAACTGTGGGTATAGGACCCTTTGGTGAACCAATTAATTAACCAGTCCAGTGGGCAGCAGAATTGGCCAGAACTAGGATTATAGGTCTATTGGACCTACCACACTTTGGGAGGGGCCAGTATGCAAACAACTACGTCAAGTAGTTGATGGCAGTCACCCATGGCGGATACCTATGGATAGAACATATCGTCTCCATATACGTAGAGCTCATCGCATACATCACAGGGTTTCCATCATGGGGTGAGGATCCCACACAATTCCTAGAGGAAAAAACAAAGGAGAAAGCATTGGTCGAGGAGATGAAAAATAAATACGGCACCGAAAGGGGGTCGCGCAGAATCATCATCAGACGTATTAGTGACGTCGTGACAAGAATGGACACAAAATTTATGGCATGCAAATTAATAAGGAAATGTCACAAGGAGGAAGTCCCAGCCAGGGTTTTCGCAGCTACAACATAATGTGTCGAGGACACCACACTCAGTTGGGCCTCTTATTTGTTGAATTTGTTCCTAGACTACTGCAATGATGCACAGGATCTAGGGACATAATTTCATTATTCATGGTTACTCATCCTAATAACCATGATCGGATGGAAAGATCTGAAGTATCCATTTTTTTCCACTAGACCCACTCCCTTCCACGGAACGCGATACTTATCACTCGAGGCCACCTCGAAATCCAAGAATAGAAAAGTGAATGCAACTATATTCAAAGGTTATCTCCGCAACATACAAGACACCATCGTCGACACTTGGAGAGTAACACCATAATTTATTTCACAGTATCAAGGCATAGCCAACTTCAAATATACTAGACATGCGATGTGGATCCAGGCATGGAAATATCTCGACAATCAATGGCTACAACTGCGCTACTGCATCATGCAAGTGGACATAGAGATGGCCATCAAGGATTGGGAAGATGATTGGAGGATTACATTTCTCATTAGAGAAGTACTCGTAGAGATAGAGGTAATACATGAACAGACACAGCCCGAGGAGATAACAGTGCCCAAGAAACCAAGGACAGGTCAGAACAAGGCATAAAATAAAAAAGGGGGGACATCTAAGACAGGCACCCAGACAGGGAAGAAGAACAACACACATGCACCCCAGGTACAGAAAAAATAGGCCGAGGCAGCACAGGGAACTACATCAAGTGCTACACCACAAGAGCAAGGCCAGACTAAGAGGCTAGTCATCCATACGGGGGGTGTGCGCAAGAAGGCGAAGGCACATAGAATGCCCCGAGAATACATGATCACTGAGGATGATGAAAACATGGTGGCCCAAATGATCCAATATCGCACAGTCGAGGATTTCGAGAATGTTGTGTGCCAAAGGGATAGAATTGAGGAATATCTGGCACACATACATCAGCTCCTCAGGAAGATTGGAGAAGCACAAGCAGCTGACAATAGCATAGAAATGGGGTCATCAGCATCACATATCGGAGGTGAAGCTGGACCAAGGGAGCAGGATAGGATCCAGATGACAGCACAGTCGAGCCCAAGATTTCACGTCACACCCAGAATGTTGCGCATGGACGAAATCATGGGGTAGACACCCCTAAACGACTTGGCTCAACTACAGTTGGTATTGACGCGGATACTAACCAAGGCCTTGTACAAAATGCAATTCAGCATTACATAGGAGGTACAGTCTCGCGCACGCACAGATATAGTGGAATTGCAGCAGACGAAGGACAACCAAGATGAGATGGAATTTCTACTCAAGCAGGCTAAGCTTGAGACCAAAGAGGAGAAGGACCACATGAATGGGATGGAGCAGAAAGTGGTCGTAGCCTATGAGAAAATCACAAAGAACGCACAGACGACCAAACTCATGGTGACAGAGAATATTGATCAGAATGTGTGGACAATCGATCAATACCAATAGGAGATCGAGCATCTTGGGGAGAAACTCACACCTACAGTTTTGAGCTGCAGGTATGTCTTGGGTGAGGACTGGAATCTTCCAGTTGTCTTCCCAATCCTTGATAACCATTTCAATGTTTCCCTCCATGATGCAGTAGCGCAATTGTAGTCACTGTAGCATCAATACTTGTTCAAATAGAAAGTGTGTTGTTGTTTCTGCACTGCAATCCTTCACTGGTGTTTCTTCCTCCCATCTTGTTAGATATTATGTCGTGGTGATAATGTACCTTTATCTTGTTCTTTTTATTGGTGGGTTGATTAGTCCCACAAAGTCTATTGCCCATTTACCGAATGCCTACAATATTACATGTGGTCGTAATGGCATATCGTCCCTTCTATTGGGTTTACCAACCCTTTGAGAGACATCGCATCTCAGGCAGTACACCTTCGACTCTCTATGAATGGTTGGCCACCATAATCCTGTGCGCAATACCTTATGCACGGTAAATTTTCCTGCGTACTGTCCTCCTGCTATTCCCTCATGGGATTCTATTAAAATTCTTGGTCTTTCATGTTCTAACACATATCTTAGAAATATGCTATCTGCACCCATTTTGTATAAGTGTCCTATGATCAGTTGATAGTCTGCAGCCCGGACTACCAGTTTTTTCTTCTACGCAGTGTTATATTTTTGTGGCGCAGTACCTGTGCTCAAGTACTGAATGATATCTACAAAGTATTCATCAGCGATCTGGACTGAAAATAATTGTGCGCTCGGGAACTTTTCCTCCAATCCGTAGGTTCTTCTCTGTTTGTGACCCTTGATAGGTGGTCAGGTCCTGCATTGAATTTTCCTAGCTTGATTATTACTTCAAAATCAAATTCTTGAAAAATTAGTAGCCATCGAAATATTCTCCCCCCCAACATTGGCTTGTTGACTAGGTATTTTAGGGCTGAGTGATTTGTGAACATCTTAAAGTGTTTTCCCAGTAAGTAATGTTTGAACTTCTGCAGTGCGTAGACCATATCTAGGACTTCCCTCTCTGTGGTGTTATAGTTTGGTTTTGATTCTGATATATTTCTACTCGCAAACATTATAGGGTGATCCAAGTATCCCTCTCCTGGTTGCATCAATATAGATCCAAGTTCTACGGTTGATGCATCTACATATACATGGAATATCTTCTCCCAGTCTGGAAATGCTAGTATTGGCGTGGTGACCATCTTTTCTTTCAGTGTATCTAGACCGTGTTGACAATTGTCATTCCACTAAAAATTTGTATCTTTTCTTAACATTTTTTCCATTGGCGCGGTAATCTATGTGTATCCTTTGATAAAAAAATTGTAGCATCATGTGTGTCCCAATGTCACTTTTATTTGATGGACTGTTTTTGGTGGTGGAAAGTTGACAATTACTACAATCTTTGCAGGATCTACTAGTAAACCTTGTTTTCATATGATATGGCCCAATAGTATCCCAAACGGTGTTCCAAATATACATTTTTTTATGTTTAATGATATCTGGCACTACCTACATCTTTCTAACATCAGCCATAAGACCTCTACATGGTTTTTCAATAAACTATAGATTGTCCAATCGTCCAAGTATACCTCTAGAAACTAATGGATGAATTCCTTAAACATGACGATGAATACTCTGGAAAATATTGTTGGTGCATTCTTCAGTCCAAACGGCATGACTGTGTACTGGTAGGATCCCCATTCTGTAGAAAACATGGTCTTGTATCTGTCTTCCTCTGATATCTTGATTTGGTGGTAGCCTGAGAAACCATCATTGAATGAGTAAACTTTGTGTCCTCCTACGTTCTCCAACATTTCATCCGTGAAAGGTGTAGGGAACGGGTCATGTAGGCATGCATCGTTAAACTTACTCAAGTCGACGCATATCCTTATCCTTCCTTGTTTTTTCTCTTGAACTACCATAGGGCTTATCCATTCTGATTCTTCCACTAGTTCTATGATTCCATCTTAGAGAATCCTATCGATCTCATCTTTGACTTTCTGGTTATATATCGAGTTCAATATGTACGGTCATTGTCTGATCGGTCTCTCTTGAGCTCTGAGTGGTATCTTCATTTCTCCTAGCTCTCCTGCTATACCCTTCATCTATGTCAATGTCATGGGAAATAGGTCGATGTATTCGCGCAATAACTCTGTTATGATTTCTACTATTTTATCATCCCAGTAATCCCCAATGTTGGCCATTTTGGGATTCTCAATTGTCCCAATGTTGAGTTTTTTCACCTTGATCGGTGCAGTAATGACTTATGATTCTATAGGTGGACCCTCCACTTCTCTTTCGCCTTCCTCTTCCTCGATCTAAATATCGCACGAATCTTCTTCATTTGGTGCTTCCTCCTGCACATGGTAACATGACAACAGTTCTTTGACTATTTGTTTGTTCCGTTGTTGTTCTTTTGTTATGAGTTCGAATTCTGGTTCCTTAATGAATATCACCCCTCTTATCTGTTTAAGAGTTGCATCTATGTTGGGATTCTCATGATCGAATGAAAAAAGTGACTAAAAACTCTATTGCAATACCATCCAGGTCGCAGTTCCTTTGCGCAATTCCTGGTCGGTATATCAGTTCGTTGGTATGCCCTATAGAGTGTGTATGAAATGGTGGGGACATTCCTCTAGAGCTGTCATTTTCCACAATGTTTTTCACTTCTCCAAGTGTTCCGCTCGTGCCCCCTGTCCATCATACTTTTGTTGCTTGTTTTTTTTTTGTTCTGCGTCGAACCTTATTGGTAGTAACCACTTACATTGGTACCAATCTATGATGGTCTCTTTGTGTGTGCCCCACCATCTTGCAGGTGTGGCATTGAGTGCTATATCAAGTGCTAAGAGTATCTAATTCTCTAAAACTTCATCTTCATACTGTTCCAAGAATACTTCTATATCGTTTACTCCGTGGAAACTAGGTGTTTCCCTTATCTTCGTGCCTACCCATCTTACTGCACGGTCTATTCATGCACATCTTCTCGTGGAAAAATTGTGTAGCCTTTGTTGCCAATTCTCTAAACCGGTATTTGAGTTTGCCGCACATGAATTAATGCTCTACCAACTGAGTATCCCATCTGTAGTTGGGTTCACGTAATCCTCATCGCACGCAGTTTTTTTGTACAACTGGTTGATTTCCTCTAAGTCTAGGCAAGTGGGTTCTACAAACATTTCCCCTTCTGATGGGTCTAATGGCGCGATGACCCTGTATTCACCTGACTCAAATGTCATTTTTCGTGTATTAAAATTGATTATGGTATGGTTGTCAAATGCCCAATCCAAACCGAAGCAATGTTGGATATGGTGTTTTGACGTCCACTATTTCAATCACTTCAAAGTATTCTTTAGTGCACACTCCATCTAGGTATACTATCACTCCTTCAGTCTACCAACTGGTAGGACTTTGTGTTGGCTTGCTACTTTTAGTTGAACAGGTGAGTATCCTAATGTGGGCTCTCCCATACATTGCCATGTCTTCTTTGGTAACACATTAACTTCATATCCTAGATCTAGTATGATATCTCCCATGTTGAAATCTTCGATGTTGGCATTCAATCTGAACTCCCTACTTGTTATTCTCCTTGTATGTAGGTGGTTGACTTTTTTTTGTTCTAATTTTCCTTTTGTTTCTATACTACATCTTTCTAATATGTTTTGAAATATTTTGACAGATGATGGATCATTCAATACTTTTACACATGATTGCAGAAAGCCTTTGATTGTACTTACTTGTCCCATGGGTTGCATTTTTTTGGTATGATCCAATAACGGAGGCATCTCGTACTCTGGTGCTTCCTTGATTTGTTACGTAGTTGAAGTCGACACAATGTCATCCTTCTGAAATTATTTTATGGCTTGCTTAAATATCTCCTTCTCATTCTGCGTGTTAAACTGCTTCCTTGGTTCAGCGTTCTTCTTCACCCACTAGTGTTGTACTGGCTCCTGTCGGAATGTGTCGTTTCCTGTTTTAGCTCCTTCGTGGGTGACTATGTTGATTTTTCGTCCTTCGTCCCTCGTTTCGACTGAAATCCAGTAAACATTTTGGTTGTTCTGGTTCCTATTTTCCTAGATCTTTACTAATAGTGTCATACATTCTTTTGTATCATGGTACGATGCGTGACAATACATACATGTTGTTGGTGGAAGTGGGCATTCCCTTGCATAATGTCCCGGTTGTTGGAAATTGTGACATACCATTGGTCCTCTACCTCTTCCAAAACCTCTTCTCTCTCGTCCTCCACATCTGTAGCCTGCTCGATCTCCTCTTGGCACGTTATACTGAGGCACATGATTGTACTGTGCAGTATTGTACTGAGGTTGTGTTGTATTATACTGAGGTTGTGCGGTATTATATGGTTGTTTCACAGTATTATATTGTTGTTGCACAGTGTTGTATGGGGATGGAACTTGGTTAAATTGTGGTGCGTCTTTCCCAGTCATCATTTCTACCTACACTCTATATGCATATGATTTCCTCTCTCGCATCAAATCCATAGTTCTACAATCTTTGTCATCATGGCCCACTGACTTGCAAAACTTGCAATATGAACTCTTTGGGACTCTCTAGTATTTCTGCATCATTGGAAAGTGATATGGATCGTGGCCTAGTTTCTTATAGATTTCACACCATATTCCTCCTGTTGGTAATGGATTTGTCATTCTTGATGCCATATACTGCCCGAATGTTGGACATTCGTTCTTGTGGTGTCCTTCTGTCCTGCATGTAGTACACCAAACGACTTCTCATTTGTCCTTGTTTTTATTTTGGTTTAAATGGAACGTTAAGTTCTTCAAATCCTCCTTCAGTTCTTTGATGGCTGGATCTGTCTCTTGATATCAGTTTTCTTCCAGTTGCAGGGCTACCTGCAGAGCCTCTGCCTACATCTGAAACTTTTGTTGTCGCAATGGGTATTTTAAGTGTGGTAGCATTGAATTGACGAATAGGTTCCTATGTTGCATATCGGTCATCAGATATTTCAACTTTCCCTTCAATCACTTGAATCTATGGTCAATCTCCCATACAGATTCTCCCAGTTTTTGTCTAATTTCGATCATCTCATTCATGTACTGTTTTTCTGAACTTGGCTTCTGGAACTCGTTTATCAGCAATTTCTTAATGTCTGCAATTGTTATGGTTGTCCCTGGTGGATTGTTTGTAGCTAAACTCATATACCAATCCAGTGTGTGATCCCTTAGTGTAATCGCTAGTTGTGTTAGTTTAGTATCTTCGTCTGTGATCTGTTTTTCTTCCCAAATCTTCTCACAGATGAACAAAAAAAATGTTGGGTCTTTCGACGCTTCTCCTTAAAATTTTGGTAACCTGATGGTGGAATTGTGTCCTACCATTATGAACACTGAACTACTACCTCTGCGTGGTGTATATAATTGACTAGTGCTTCATGAGCTGGCTCCTCTAGTTGTTGTTCCTTGTTGTAAATTCTAACCTTGTACAATATCTACTGCAAACAGATATTCAGAAAAAGAACAGAAAAGATACAATGGAAAATACAAACATTACATAGATATTTTTCCCCTGGAAACCCAAACCGGGAAAACCAACATATTCTATATTCATTCATTGTGTTACAATGTTTACAATACAACATACATATAGGAGCCAGCGGTATCCAAAACCCTAACCCAATCACCTGGATTAGTCCAAAACCCTAATTCCTTAACCGGAAATAGAAAACCATCGACAAAGAAACCATGTGCCGAAAAACCACCTAAATATAATGCAGTCCCGATGCAGGAAAAAAAATTGGGGGCTCTTCCCCCAAACCCCCGCACGAGGGGATCTCGCAAATAATATAACACATACCCAACATTCTCCCACTTGTTTTTTTATTTGCATACAAGTGGTTACAAGGTTACATAGTCAACAATCCAGGGCAACAATGCCCATGGATCCTCTACACCAAGAGAACTTCTCAGTGTTCATAGATTTTGTTAATGAGTCTGCAACATTCTTCAAAGTGTCCACCTTCATCAATGATACTTTATTTTCTTCAATCATGTCTCTCACAAAGTGATATTGAACATCAATGTGCTTTGTCTTTAAATGATAAGCAGGGTTCTTCTCCAGAAAAATTGCACTCTAACTGTCACACTCTATCCTTACATCTTGTTGTACCAACCCAATACCTGAACACAATCTTTGTAACCATATTGCTTCCTTACTTACATGAGTGGTTTCCATGTACTTAGCTTCTGTAGTTGAAATTGCCACTACATCGTGCCTTTTTCTCATCCAACTTATTGCTCCTCCAAATAGGTTAAACACATACCCTCTTGTAGATATCCTACGATCCAAATCTCCAGCCCAGTCTGTATCCACAAAGACATGTATATCCACCACTATGTCCAATCATAGTCTTCATTCATAGCACAATCCATAGCTCGCAGTGCCACACAAATACCTGAAAACCCTTTTTATTGTTGTCCAATGCTCCTTCCCTGGTTTTGACATATACCTACTCAAAACCCCCACTGCATGTGCAATGTCCGGTCTAGTACAGACCATTGCATACATCAAACTTCCAACTGCACTCGCATATGGAATATGAGACATGTCCTCCTCTTCTTCATGTGTCTTGGGACATTGATCCGCAAATAACTTTACACCAACAGGAATAGGAACTTTGACCGGTTTACATTCCTTCATATTAAACCTCTGCAATATTGTCTCGACATATTTTCTCTGATTTAACTAGAGTTTCCTCCTTTCCTGATCTCTTTTAATTTCCATGCCCAAAATGAAATTTGAAGCACCAAGATCCTTCATGTCAAATTTAGAGGAAAACTGAGTTTTCACATCCTGGATAATCTCCTTGTTGTTTCCTATCAGCAACATGTCATCTACATATAAGACCAAATAAATCAAATGATCACCAATTAATTTAAAATACACATAGTGATCTTCTTTGCTTCTTGTGAAGCCAAGTCCCAGCATATAAGTATAAAATTTTTGATACCACATTCTTGGTGATTGTTTTAAAACATACAGGGACTTTCTCAGCTTGCATATCATCTCCTTCTTTCCCTTCATAGCATAACCTTATGGTTGCTTCATATATATTTCTTCTTCCAGATCCCCATGTAGGAATGTTGTCTTCACATCCATTTGTTCTATTTCAAAATCAAATGCAGCAGCAATAGATAACATAAATATTATCGAGGTTAAATTGGCAACAAGAGAAAAAATCTCACCAAAATCAATTCCCTCAACCTGGGAATAACCCTTTGCTACTAACCGAGCTTTGTATTTCTCCACTTTTCCTTCTGCATTCAACTTCTTTTTAAATACCCATTCGTTGCCAATGAGATTTCTTCCAATTGGCAACTCCACTAAATCCCAAGCCTCATTCTTATCCAAAGATGTCATTTCTTCGTCCATGGCCCTTTTCCAGAGATTTCCATCCTCTGAATCCACTGCCTCCCTGACATTTCTAGGATCATCATCAATAATAGACAAAAAAAAAATTGAATGGAAATCATATGGACTATACCTTTTTGGTAGCCTTCTTTATCGATCTGATCTCCTCAATACTAGAGTATGAGGATATTCTTCTTCTGATTCATGTTCTTCTATAGAGTCTAATTCATCATCCTTTAAATCAAACTCTATCTTCTCTGGTTCTTCCTTACTTGGTAGGGATTATTTTTTAACAACATCCTTCATTTCTCTAAATACCACATCTCGGCTCTACACTACCTTCTTAGTTTCTGGGTTCCAAAGCTTATAACCTTTGAGACTATCTTTATATCCAATAAAGATACACTTTTCAGCCTTCTTATCCAGCTTACTCATGTTTTCCTTTGGAACATAAACATATGCATCGCAGCCAAAAACCTTGAGATGTGTGAGAGAAGGTTCCTTACCAGTCCATACCTCTTTTGGAGTCTTGTCGTCCAATGTTGATGAGGGTGATCTGTTGACTAGGTAACATGCAATACCCACTGCCTCTGCCCAGAATTCTTGCCCTAACCCGGCAACACTGAGCATGCACCTTGCTTTTTCCATTAGCGTCTTGTTCATCCTTTATGCAACTCCATTATGCTGAGGTGTATATGGAGTAGTATTTTTCCTTGCTATACCACACTTCTTACAGAATTCTTCAAATTCATTTCTGCAAAACTCTCTGCCATTATCTGTCCTCAACACCTTAATTATTTTCTCTGTTTGATTCTCAACAAGAGCCTTAAACTCTTTAAACCTGTCAAAGACTTCAGATTTCTTCCTGAGGAAATATATCCAACTCTTCCTGGAGAAGTCATCTATAAATGAGACATAGTACACAGATTTTCCCAATGATGGGACCAACACAGGTCCAAAAACATCATTTTGAACTAGCCGTAAAATTCATTTTTCCCTCGTTGCACTAGAGGGGAATCTTACTCGATTCTGCATCACATATAGACAATGTTCACAGAAATCAAAATCCAGAGAGAAGTTAGACATACCTTCAACCATACCTTTACCGTGTAGTAGTTGAAGACCCTTCTCTCCGATATGACCCAGTCTTTGATGCCACAGCATAACCTTTTCTCCAGAGACTGTAGGAATTTTTTCTTCTTCAACTCCAATATCAAGAACAATGGAACTATTACACCCATCACTAATAGTGCTTACTTGCAGCTTATACAGAGTTCCAAACCAAACTCCCCTCAGCAACACCATTGATCCTCGAACCATCCTGCAGGTTTCCTTTTCAACTATTGTTTTTACACCTGCATCGTCCATTTTGCTTACAGAAATCAAATTTATGGCCAAACCTGGGATGTACAGAACACCAGGCAGTGTTCTAATCTTTCCATCTATGAGACTCAACTTGACCCTTCCTCTTCCTATGATTCTAGTTGTTGAATCATTCCCTAAGAAAACATTACCTCCATCATACCTTTCATATTCACATAACCACTCCCTGTGGGGATTCATATGAAAGGATGCACCAGATTCAACCAACCATGACTCATGATCTGCATGTGTGCTTGAAGAGGCCAAGTACACATCCCCTCCTTCTTCCTTGGAGGTCTTTTATTCTCTAGAAGAAGATTCTTCAGATCCCTTCTTTTTCTCAACTTTGGATCTACATTGCTTCTTATAGTGCCCTTCTTTCCCACATATCCAACATACCCTTACAAACTTTCTATGAGATTTAGATCTACCCTTGGACTTAGATCTCCCACTTGAGAAATTAGATCTACTTCTTTCTTGGGAACGTCCTCTTGCAAATAATGCGTCTATGTTATGTCCTTCCATATTCTTTCATCTCATCTCCTCCAACAACAAGGATGAGACCACTTATTCAAACTTCAAGGAATTTGTATTACTACATATGGCCACAACCAGACTATCCCACAAGTCTGGTAAAGAAAAAAACAAACTGATACATTTATCTTCATCTGAAATTTTTATCTCAACAAATATTAACTAACTTACCACAGTATTGAAGGTGTTCAAATGCTCTGTCACTGAGTCTCCATCTCTCATCTTCAGGTTATATAGCTTCTTTCTCAGGAATAGTTTATTTACCAAGGACTTAGACTGATACAAATTCCCCAACTTTTCCCATAAATCCTTGGTTGTAGCTTCCTCTGACACATTCAGTAATACTGAATCAGAGAGACACAGTCGGATTGTGCTCTTTGCCTTCCGATCCAACTTTTTCCAGTCATCTGCAGAAGTTCCTATAGGTGCAGTACCTGGATCTACTGCGATCCATTGATCTCTGTCAACCAACAGATCTTCCATATTGAGCTTCCATAGCTCAAAACTTTTCCCATTAAACTTATCGATCTCCATCTTCGAATTGCTTGCCATTTCTTTTCACATGAAAAAGCAATACCGCAGATCTCCCACTATAACAAGGCTTATCACAGTCTTGAGCCAAACCCTTGACCACAAAGGTGTCCCCCTAAAGCCAATAAATCTCTGATACCAAATGTAAATTCTAAACTTGTACAATATCTATTGCAAACAGATATTCAGAAAAAGAACAGAAAATATACAGTGGCAAATACAAACATTACACAGAGATTTTTCCCTTGGAAACCCAAACCAAGAAAACCAACATATTATATATTCATTCATTATGTTACAATGTTTACAATACAAAATACATATAGGAGCTAGTGGCATCCAAAACCCTAACCCAATGATTTGGATTAGTCCAAAACCCTAATTCCTTAACCAAAAATAGAAAACCATCGACAAAGAAACCATGTGCTGAAAAACCACCTAAATATAATGCGGTCCCGATGTAGAAAAAACATTTTTGGGGGGCGTTGCCCATGAACCCCCCTGTGTGCCTGGAAAAGGATATAAAACATACCCAACACTTGTGTATATGCACTTCTTGTTGTCTTTCTTCTCCCGAAATCCAGTTGTCTAAACGGTGGTGTTCTCTTTGGTGTATTAGTCTCACATGGGTTTATGAGTTCCACACTGACATTAATATGGATAGGATTATTCCCTTCTCTTCTCATTCTTGGACCTCTCATCTTCCTTTCATATGTTGCATGCACTATTTCCTCAATCTTATCCATAGCCTGAATATCCTCTACCTCTTCTTCGTCACTCTCCAAGCCTTCCCTCACGGCTACAGCTCTCTTCTTTGTATTCACCTTATATTGGTAGGGTATTACGCTACGCGTCTTTCCATTTGTTGTCATGATCTGCTTGATCTGGTCTTCATCCATCATGATTGGGTCCAAGGGTTCCCCCTTCTTTCCCTTATCCTTTCCTCCTTCCATTTCTCCTTTTTCTGTCACTACTTCCCCCCTTCCCCCATGCACGCAGGGAAGTTTAGTTGTCTGACTCCATTGTCATTACACCTTTTTTGTATAGCAGTATCTTAATAGAAGTGTAAAGTGATCTAATGTACCTTCTTTGAGGCCCACGTACAAATTCTTGCTCCGCTGCGTTGTACGATTTCATTGTTCTACTGCAAAATCTATTATGAAGCCTACAACAATATTGTCGAGCCAAAAATCTACTACGTGGGTGAATTTATTATTCACATGCTGTAATTGCTCAATCTATATTGGGGTCCACTCTATCTGTCGGATCCAGTTTGTTGCGTGGTTATCCTTCAACCTTAGTATCCACTCCTACAATAAGTGTGGAAAATCATAGAAAAAGTCTTCATGCAAATCAGTAAACACATATTTCTCAAGATATTTGTGGTGTGTTACTCTAGGGTTTTTGTTATCTTTATGTGAAAACTCCAACTCTTTTGTCCTTAGCCAGCGTTTGATCTCTGCTTTTGTGGGATTCCACAGTCTCAAAATCCCCTTCTAGTGGATCATAGTGTTCTTCTCTGCTTTAATATTCTCTTGATCCACCTCCCGCGGATCTTACCGTCTTCTAACAAATCTTCAGCACATCACCCATTCTTCTGCCAGATCTTCAACATATCTCATTCCCTCAATCCTATGTTGTTCCAACCAAAGGAAACGGAACCATTTGTTGGTTACTCTTTATCTGTTTGAGTTCATATCTTTAGCTTGAGTGACCCAGGGTTCATGTTTGTTCAGGTTTCCAACAAATCCTCTAAAACTATCAACCCTCCTGGTGAACCAGAAGGCAACGCAGTACACAAAGTGAACTACGTAGTCTCACTCGAGATAGTCTCAATGGGTGGTTGAAATACTCATGTGTTTGCAGCCTAGGATTGAGTGGGAGATCTGAGAACTGTATGTTGATAGTTCTATTGTAACTTATTAGTGAAATACACCATCATTTACGATTATGAGGGAAATATAACAACTCATTCAATTAGCATAACAATATCTATTGAAGACAATAAATAAGAACATGCATTCAACCACATAACACGGGTTTTACCGTGGTTAACCCCCCTTGGGCTACATCCACAAAGATCTGTCTCTTAGCTCTTTTATTATAGTCATTCTAAAACTACGACATCACACGCTTTACAACTCTTCTCAGTTGGGTTGAGATCTACTATGAGGCGAACTAGATCGCACCAGGCTCCTCAACCTGCGATCTAAACCTCAATATCTACCCTCCTCAATCCTCTCCAGCTCAACAGCTTACAAAATTAGGTCATATAGCAAAATACTACATAGCATTCGCTTCTTCACATATGTCTCTATTTATCTGCTAGCTCCTTATTTGCATCCCTCTATGAGACCTAGGTATCTATATTTATACATTCCTAGCTAACTTATCCATTACAATACATTTCCAAAACCCTAACCCTAATGTTGTTAGGTCTTCCATGCATGCACGCGTGTTACTCTTCCTTCCAGATGTCGCTTTCCTTGTTCATGCCTTCTTTCCAAAATCATCTTTCTTTCCGCTTTGGCCTGCTTCCAACAGGCCCCCAACACTAACATGTGGCTCATCCCAAGCCACATAAACTTTTTGTGCTTCGTTGATCTCCCTGGTGATCGCCTGGAACTTGTCCTTGAGCTCTGTTGCTTATGTTTGAGCCTGTGCGGTATTTTCCTTGAGTGTGTCTACTGTCTGGACTGCAATCTCGTCACTAATCAACCCTGCGCACTATGCCTAGGTCTGTTCCATATATGTCTTGGCTTCCTCTACCTGTGCAATGTCTCCTGCTACTCGCTCTTGAAGCGGTTCCATTTGATCCTTACGCTCATTTTTATGCATTTACGCAGTGGTGATTTCTGCCTATAGTTTCTTCATATCCTGTGCCCCTTTGACATGTTCTGTGATGAACATTGTCTTATGCCTCTACTTGAGGTCCTATATAGCTGCACTTATCTTTTCTTCTTCCTTGTCCCACTGTTGGACTTGTTTATCCTCTTCTAGCTTCGTCCAAAGTTGTGTTGCTTTATCGAACAAGTCAATTGTTGCGCTAACATGTTTCTCTTTCTCCTGTAGCTGCTTTGTTTCCTCTTGCATCCTTTTCTACCTTACCTCTGGTGGAGTGGTAGGGGTGAGCTTCTCACAGAGATTATCGATCTCCTTCTAATATTGATCGATTGTATACGCAATCTGATCAATCTTCTTTGTTGTTGTGAGTTCACCCCTCTGCACGTTCATTGGAATCTTCTCATAAGTTTCGGCCACTTTTTGTTCCAATTTGTTCACGCGCTCCCTCTCCTCTTGGGTCTCGATCTTGTCCTACTCATATATCAATTCTATCATGTTATGTTTACCCTTTTCCTATTGTAATTCAGCTGTGTTTGTGTGTGCATGAGATTGTACTTCTTGGGTAACGCTAACCTGTAATTTGTGTAAAGATTTGGATGGTATCTGTGGTAATACCAATTGGAGTTGAGATAAGTCCTTTAGGGGTGTATGCCCAATGATCTCATCCATGTACAACATGCTAGGTGTAATGTGGAATGTTGCACTTAGCTGCGGTAATGTGTGGACTGCATCTCTCTCACCTACTTCTTCTTCTTCTCTTGTATGTCATGTTGACGGCCTTGTTCCTATGTTGCGGCCTCCTACCTGTGCTTCCCCGATCTACTTGAGGAACTATCGCATGTCTATCAGCTCCTCTTGAATTGTGTCCCTGTGGTGCACAGCATTGTCAAAGTCCTCGGATATATAATCTTGAACCATTTGGGCTATTATTTCTGCATCATCCTTCGTGATCATGTATTCTGGAGGTGTTCTTTGTGCCTTCATATTCTTGCGCGCACTGCCCATATGAGTAGTTGGTCTCTTAGTAAGGCCTGGTTCTTGTGGATTGGGACTCAATGTATTCCCCTGCACTACCTTGGGTTGTTTCTGTTGTTCTTGGCCCGGCTGCGTATTATTCTTCTTCCCCTTCTGGGTCCCCGTCTTACTTGTCCCTTATTTCATCTGCTTTGTTTTGGTCTGGCCCATCCTTGTTTTATTGGGCACTGGGACTTCCTGAGGCTGTGTTTCTTCCTGCCCTACCTCCTCTTTGGGTGAGGACTGGAATATTCCAGTCGTCTTCCCAATCCTTGATAACCATTTCAATGTCGCCCTTCGTGATACAGTAGCGCAATTGTAGCCACTGTTTGTTAGGGTCCTTCTGCTCATGTATCCACATTGCATGTTTAGGGGCCTTGAAGTTGGTAATGTCCCGATAGTACACGAAAACATGTGGAGTTATTCTCCAGAGGCTGGGGATGGCCTTCTGTAAATCGCGTGGATATCCTTGGAAGAAGGATGCATTCATCTTTCTGATCCTGGCATCTGACATGGCGCCAAGTGATAAATATCTCGCTCCATGATTTGGCTTGGGTCTGGTGGCGAAAAATGTGTAATTTGGTTCCTTCCATCCCATAATGGCTATCAGCATGAGCCACCATGAATAATGAAATTATGTCCCCAGATCCTGCGCATCCTTCCAGTCATCCAAAAACAGATTCAAAAGGGGCCCAACTAACTGTGGTTCCCTTGGCACATTATGCTACAACTGCGACAACCACATCTGGGACTTCCTCCTTGCGGCATTTTCTTAGCATCTTGCAGGCCTTGATTTTTGCGGCCATTTGTGTCGCAACATCATTGATCCTATTGATGATGATTCCTTGCAACCCCCTATCAATGTCGAATTTCTTCTTCATATCTTTCACGAGTGCTTTCTCCTTTGTTTTGTTGTCGAGAAATTACACGGGATCCATACCCCAGGATGGAAACCCTGTAATTTGTGCAATGAGCTCTATGTCTATCAAGACATGCTTTTCCAACCATATATCCCCACCATGTGTGACCGCCATCAATTTTTTGACGCAATTTTTTGTGTACTATCCTCTGCCAAAGTGTGGTAGCTCTAGAAAACCTAAAATCCATGTTTTTTCCAGTCCTGTTGCCCACTGGAGTGGTTGATTAATCGGTTCTCCAAATGCATCCAGACCCACTGTATGTAGGTATACTATTTTTGCGAACTTCGGGAACTTGTCCATGTTTGTTACATCGTGGTCTGGGTATTTTATCTTCTCAACACAACCTAGCAAGTCTGATTTCACCCGTACCCCATCTAGTATCCATGGAAAAACAATGGTTGTGATGGGTTGCTTGCATGGTGACCTAGGTACCTGATGCTTGTCCTTTTTCGATAGAGGATGACTTGAGGTTCCATCCTCCATCGATCGTCATTTAGCATATTGTTTTGTCCATCCCATGACATCTTCCACTACTCCTTCATGTGGGTGGTCTGACACGGTTGTTTGAGATTCGTCTGGCTCAATTGTTGCTTCCTGATTTGTAGCCATCCCATTGACCCTCGAGACTCCTTCAGAGTTCTCTATTTGCGCTACGTTGTCTGTGCCCTACTTTTGTTTCTCATGTTCCTCTGTCGGCATATCCACATTCATGCCATCCAATGTTGGTTGTTGGGTTTCTTCTACCACGGGTGTGGGATTCAGCGGTGTTGTATCTGGTGACAGGATTTCATCAACATTGACGATCTTCAATGACTGTTGTTCTCTTTCCTGTGATTGTACTTGTGCCCTATTTATAACTTTGGATTGTTTGCTAGTCTAACTTGGTTCTGCATGCTTGTGTGGTGCCATGATGGTGAATTCCAATTGTTCGTTGGGTTCAATGGTCGCTCTAACCTCTGTGAACTTCGCTCTGTGCTTTGTAGGCTTTATCGCTCTCTGTCTTTTCTCGTCTCACAATGAGTTGTTTTCTCCCGCGTCCGTGTTTTATATGGGTATCGTATGAAGCTTGTAGAATACGCTACCTTTATTGTGGATTATATGAACCTTTGGTTCCTTCGTACTTGTCATTACTCTCCATCGCCATCTCTGGTTGGTGCAATTAATGCAGCGTCCCATCGGTCCTTTCCAACATTCAATTCTACATGCCTTTGTTGTTTCGTACTTCTTTTGTTGTCGTTACTTTTCCCGCTTATTTCCATTTTGACCTGGACATTGGTATTTTCCTCGTCAGGTTTGTATTCCTAAGTATGTGTGCCCCTTCTCCTTTTGGTGCACCGAACCTCTGTTGGTACCGTTTAATATACTGTTTTTTTTTTACTACACAGTGACTTTCAAATTGTGGGTGGTCGATTGTCCTTGTACAGCTTCAGTCGAATCTCGTTGATCATACCTCTTATTTATGTGCCTTCTAAGTCTTTCAATTGTACATCTCCCCCATCTATGACATTTTTTACTTCGTACGGTCCTAACCAGTGCATTATGAGTTTTCCTGGATGTTGAATGGATTTGTTTGCGTACATCAACACTAAATCCCCTTTCTTGAAAGTTTTATTTTTTATGTGTCTGTCATGCCAAGATTTTTCCCTTGCCTTCTAAACTTGTTGATGGAACCCTCCTAGGATCTGGTCTTCCTCCATGGTCATCAATTGATTTAGTCTCTCCTGCACTATGCCTCGTTCCTTCATGTGTGTAATTGTTTCTATGCACAAACTGGGTACCAGAAATTCTAATGGAACCACTGCTTCTTGGCCATATACTAGTTTAAATGGCATATGCCCTATCAACTTCTTGCAGGTGGTCCTGTAGGCCCACAATACTGCTGGTATTTTGAGGTCCCAATCATCCTTGTTGACATTACAGATCTTTGTCAGTGTATTCTCAAGGATTTTGTTAAATGCTTCTACTATGCAATTTGCCTATGGGTGATATGGTGTGCTCTTCTAATGATGGACTTCAAACTCTTCAGTCATGGCATTGATAGTGCGGTTAATGAAGTGCGGTTAATGAAGTACATGCCTTGGTCGCTCAACAAAAATCTCGGGAACCCAAATATAATGATTACTTTTTCAAATAGAAAGTGTGTTGTTGTTTATGCACTGCAATCCTTCACTGGTGTTGCTTCCACCCATCTTGTTAGGTATTTTGTCGCGGTGATAATCTACCTTTCTCCTGTTCTTTTTTTTGGTGGGTTGATTGGTCCCACAAAGTCTATTTCCCATTTATCGAATTCCTGCAATGTTACATGTGGTCATAATGGCATCTCATCCCTTCTATTGGGTTTACCAACCCTCTGAAAGACATTGCATCTCTAGCAATACTCCTTCGAGTCTCTGTGAATGGTTGGCCACCATAGTCCTGCGTGCAATACCTTCTGCACGGTATATTTTCCTGCATAATGTCCTCCTTCTATTCCCTCATGGGCTTCTGTTAAAAATATTGGTCTTTCGTGTTCTAACACATATCTTCGCAAGATGTTATCTACACCCATTTTGCATAAGTGTCCTGCGATCAGTTGATAGTTTGCAACCCGGACTACCAAGTTTTTCTTCTCCATGGTGTTATATTCCTATTGCGCAGTACCTATGCTCAAGTACTGAATGATATCTGCAAATTATTCATCATTGATCTGGACTGAAAATAACTGTGTGTCTAGGAAGTTGTCCTCCAAATTCGTAGGTTCTTCTCCGTTTGTGACCCTTGATAGGTGGTCAGGTACTGCATTCAATTTTCCTAGATTTACTATTACTTCAAAATCAAATTCTTGAAACAGTAGTAGCCATCGACAGATTATCCCCCCCAACACTGGCTTGCTGACTAGGTATTTAAGGGTTGAGTGATCTAAGAACATATTAAAGTGTTTTCCCAGTAAGTAATGTCTAAACTTCTGCAGTGCATAGACCATAGCTAGGCCTTCCCTCTTTGTGGTGTTATAGTTTTGTTCTGATTTTGATATCTTTCTGCTCACAAACGTTATAGGGTGATCCAACTCTCTCGCTCCTGGTTGTGCCAATATAGCTCCAAGTGCTATGGCTTATGCATATACATGTACATGGAATGTCTTCTCCCAGTCTGGAAATACTAGTATTGGTGCGGTGACCATATTTTCTTTCAGTTTATCTAGACCATGTTGACAATCATCGTTCCACTAAAACTTTGTATCTTTTCTTAACAGTTTTTCCATTGGCGCAGTAATCTGTGTGTATCCTTTGATAAACTTTATGTATTATCTTGTGGTTCCCAATGTCGCTCTTAGTTAACGGATTTTTTTCGGTGGTGGAAAGTTAACAATTACTTCAATCTTTGCAGGATCTACTAGTAAACCTTGTTTGCATACGATATGGCCCAATAGTATCCCAAACGGTGTTCCAAATATACATTTTTTTATGATTAATGATATCTAGAACTACCTACATCTTTCTAACATCATCCATAAGACCTCTACATGGTTTTTAAACAAACTATAGACTGTCCAATCGTCCAAGTATACCTCTAGAAACTGGTGGATGAATTCCTTAAACGCGGCGATGACTACTCTGGAAAATATTGCTAGTGCATTCTTCAGTCCAAACGGCATGACTGTGTACTGGTAGGATCCCCGTTCTATAACAAACATGGTCTTGTATCTGTCTTCATGTTCTATCTTGATCTGGTGGTAGCCTGAGAATCCATCAATGAATGAGTAAACTTTGTTTTCTCTTACGTTCTCCAACACTTCATCCGTGAAAGGTGTAGGGAACGGGTCATGTAGGCATGCATCGTTCAACTTCCTCAAGTCGATGCATATCCTTATCCCTCGTTGTTTTTTTTCTTGAAATACCATTAGGATTATCCATTATGATTCTTCCACTGGTTCTATGATTCCAGCTTCGAGCATATTGTCGATCTCAGCTTTGACTTTCTGGTTATATATCAAGTTCAATATATACGATCGTTGTTTGATCGGTCTCACTTCAGCTCTGAGTGGTATCTTCATTTCTCCTAGCTCTCTTTTTATACCCTTCATCTCTGTAAATGTCATGGGAAACAGTTCATCGTATTCACGCAGTAACTTTGTTATGATTTCTATTGTTTGATCATCCCAGTAATCTCCAATGCTAGCCATTTTGGGATTCTCAATTGTCCCAATGTTGACTCTTTTCACCTTGATCGACGCAGTAATGACTTATGATTCTATAGGTGGAACCTCCACTTCTCTTTCATCTTCTGCTTCCTCGATCTGAATATCGCGTGGAGCGTCTTCATCTAATGCTTCCTCCTACACATGGTAACATGACAACAGTTCTTTGACTGTTTGTTTGTTTCGGTGTTGTTCTTATGTTATGAGTTCAACTCCTGGTTCCTTAATGAATATCACCCATCTTATATATCTAAGAGTTGCATATATGTTGGGGTTCTCATGCTCGAATGAAAAAGTGACTGTAAAATTATGTTGCATACCGTCCAGGTCACAGTTCCTTTGCGTAGTTCCTGGTCGATATACCAGTTCGTTGGTATGCCCTCTAGAGTGTGTATGAAATGGTGGGGCCATTCCTCTAGAGTTGTCATTTTCCACAGTGTTCTACACTTCTCTAAGTGTTCTGTTGGTTCCCCTTGTCCATCATACTTCTGTTGCTTGTTGTTTTTTTGTTCTGTGTTGAACCTTATTCGCAGTAACCACTTACATTGGTACCAATCTGTGATGGTCTCTTTGTGTGCACCCCACCATCTTGCAAGTGTGGCCTTGAGTACTATATAAAGTTCTAAGAGTTTTTTATTCTCTAAAAATTCATCTTTGTACTGTGCCAAGAATACTTCTAGATTGTTTACTCCGTGGAAACTGGGTGGTTCCCTTATCTCCATGCCTACCCATCTTACTGCGCGGTCTATTCGTGTACATATTCTCGTGGAAACTTTGTGTATCCTTTGTTGCCAGTTCTCTAAACTGGTATTTGAGTCTGTCGCATATGAAGTAATGCTCTGCCAACTGGGTATCACATCTGCAGTTGGGTTCACATAATCCTCATCGCGCATAGTTTTTCTGTACAACTGGTTGATTTCCTCTAAGTCTAGGAAAGTGGGTTCTCCAAACCTCTCCCCTTTCGATGGGTCTAATGGTGCGATGACCCTATATTCACCTGACTCAAATGTCATTTTTCATGTCTTCAAATTGATTATGGCCTGGTTGTCAAACACCCAATCCAAACCAAGAAACGCTAGATATGGTGTTGTGTCGTCCACTATTTCAATCACTTCAAAGTCTTCTTTAGTACGCACTCCATCCAGGTTTACCGTCACTCCTTTCAGTGTACCAATTGGTAGGAATCTGTGTTGGTTTTATATTTTTAGTTGAATAGGTGAGTATCCTAATGTGGGCTCTCCCATACATTTCCATGTCTTCTTTGGTAACACATTAACTCCATATCCTATATCTAGTATGATATCTTCGATGTTGGAATTCAGTATGAACTCCCTACTTGTACTTATCCTTGTATGCAGGTGGTTGACTAGTTTTTCTTCTAGTTTTCCTTATGTTTCTATACTACATCTTTCTAATATGTTTTGCAATATTTTGACAGATGATGGATCATTCAATACTTTTACACATGATTGCAGAAAGACTTTCATTGTACTTACTTGTCCCATGGGTTTCATTTTGTTGGTATGATCCAATAATGGAGGCATCTCATACTCTGGTGCTTCCTTGCTTTGTTGCGTAGTTGAAGTTGACGCAATGTCATCCCTCTGAAATTCTTGTCTGGCTTGCCTAAATATCTCCTTCTCCTTCTGTGCATCAAACTTTTCCTTGGTTCGGCATTCTTCTTCACCCATTGGTGTTCTACTGGCTCCTGTCAGATTGAGTCGTTTCCTTTTTTAGCTCCTCCGCGAGTGACTATGTTGATGTTTTTTCATTCGTCCCTCGCTTCGGCTGAAATCCACTAAAAATTTGGGTTGTCCTGGTTCCTCTTTTCCTAGATATTTAGTAATAGTGTAAGAAATTATTCTGTATCATGGTCCGATGCGCGACAATACATACATGTTGTTGGTTGAAGTGGACATTCCCTTGCATAATGTCCTGGTTGTTGGAAATTGTGACATAATACTGGTCCTCTACCTCTTCCAAAACCTCCTCTCACTCGTCCTCCACCTATGTAGCCTCTTCGATCTCCTCTTGGTGCATTATACTGAGGCGCTCGATTGTACTGCGTTGTATTGTACTGAGGTTGTGTTGTATTATACTGAGGTTGCGCAGTATTATATGGTTTCTACGCAGTATTATACTGTTGTTGCGCAGTGTTGTATGGGGATGGAACTTGGTTAAATTATGGTGTGGCTTTCCCAATCATCATTTATGCCTGCACTCTATATGCATCTGATGTCCTCTCTCGCATCAAATCCATAGTTCTACAATATTTTTCATCATAGACCATTGACTTGCAAAAGTTGCAATATGAACTCTTTGGGACTATCTGGTCTTTATGCATCATTGGATAGTGATATGGATCATGGTATAGTTTCTTATAGATTTTGCACCATAGTCCTCATGTTGGTAATGGATTTGGAATTCCTGCTTCCATATACTACGTGAATGTTGGACATTCGTTCGTGTGGTGTCCTTCTGTCCTGCATGTAGTACACCAAACGACTTCTTGTTTGTCCTTATTTTTATTCTTGTTTAGTTGGAACGTTAAGTTCTTCAAATCCTCCTTCAGTTCTTCGATGGTTGGATCTGTCTGTTGGTATTGGTTTTCTTCCAGTTGCAGGGTTTCTTGCAGAACCTCTGCCTGCATCTTAAACTTTTGTTGTCGCAATGGGTATTTTAAGTGTGGTAGCAGTGAATTGACGAACATGTGCCTATGCTGCATATCAGTCATGAGATATTTCAAATTTCCCTTCAATTGCTTGAATCTCTGGTCAATATCCCATACAGATTCTTCTAGTTTTTGTCTGATTTCAATCATCTCATTCATGTACTGATCTTATGAACTTGGCTTATGGAACTCATTTATCAGCAATTTCTTGATGCCTGCAATTGTTCTGGTTGTCCCTGGTGGATTGTTTGTAGCTAAACTCATATACCAATCTAGTGCACGATCCCTTAGTGTAATCGTTAGTTGTTCCAGTTTAGTATCTTCATCTGTGATCTGTTTTTCTTCCCAAATATTCTCACAGATGAACAAATGTTTTTCCAAGTCTTCCGACACTTCTCCTTTAAATTATGGTAACCTAATGGTGGGATCTTGTCCTGCCATTCTGAACGCTAAACTACTACCTCCTCGCAATGTAGTTACTTGACTAGTGCTGCCTAAACTGGCTCCTCCAGTTGTTGTTCCTTGTGTAGATGTACTTCATGTTGTCTTTCTTCTCCCAAAATCCGATTTTCTAAACGGTGGTGTTCTCTTTGGTGTATTAGTCTCACATGGGTTTATGGGTTCCACACTGACATTAATATGGATAGCATGGTTGCCTTATATTCTCGTTCTTGGACCTCTCGTCTTCCTTTCATATGTTGCATGCAAGATTTCCTCAATATTCTCCACAGCCCAGAGACCCTCTACCTCTTCTTCGTCACTCGCCAAGCCTTCCCTCACGACTACAGCTCTCTTCTCTGTATTCACCTTGTATTGGTACGGTATTCCACTACGCATCTTTCCAGTTGTCGCCATGATCCACTTGATCTGGTCATCATCCATCATGATTGGGTCCAAGGATTCCTCCTTCTTTCCCTTATCCTTTCCTCCTTCCATTTATCCTTTTTTCTGTCAGTGCGTCCCCCCTTCCCCCATGCACACAGGGAAGTTTAGTTGTCTGGCTACATTGTCATTACACCTTCGTTGTATAGAAGTATCTTAATAGAAGTATACAATGATCTAATGTACCTTCCTTTAGGCCCACGTAGAAACTCTTTCTCCGTTGCATTGTACGACTTCGTTGTATCTACTACAAACTCTGTTATGAATCCTACCACAATATTGTCGAGCCAAAAGTCTACTACACAAGTGAATTTGTTGTTCACCTGTTGTAACTACTCAATCTGTATTGGGGTCCACTCTATCTGTCTGATCCGGTTCGTTGTTTTTTTATCCTTCAACCTTAGTATCCACTCCTGTAATAAGTGTGGAAAATCACAGAAAAATACTTCATGCAAATCAGTAAACACGTATTTCTCAAGATATTTGTGGGGTGTTACTCTAGGGTTTATGTTATCTTTCTGTGCAAACTCCAACTCTTTTGTCCTTAGCCATCTTTGGATCTCTGATTTTGTGGGATTCCATGGTCTCAACACCCCCTTCTAGTGGCTCATTGTGTTTTTCTTTGCTTTAAAATCTCTTGATCCACCTCCCACAGATCTTCAACAGATCACCCACTCTTCTGCCAGATCTTCAACGGATCTCATTCCCTCAATCCTATGTTGTTCCAACCAACGAAAATGGAACCATTTGTTGGTTACTATTTATCTATCTGAATTCATATATTTATCTTGAGTGACCAGGGTTCATGTATGTCCGGGTTTCCAACAAAGCCTCTAAAACTATCGACCCTCCTGGTGAACCAGAAGGCAACGTGGTACACTGAGTGCACTATGCAGTCTCACCCGAGATATTCTCAATGGGTGGCTGAAATACTCATGTGTTTGCATCCTAGGATTGAGTGGGAGATCTGAGAAATGTATGTTGAGAGTTCTGTTGTAACTTATTAGCGCAATACACCATCATTTACAATTATGAATCAAATATAACTCATTCAATTAGCAAAATAATATCTACTAAAGAAAATAAAGAAGAAAATGAATTCAACCACATAACATAGGTTTTACTGTGGTTCACCCCCCCTAGGCTACGTCCACAAAGATCTAGCTCTTAGATCATTTATTATAGTCGTTCTGAAACTACGGCGACACACACTTTACAACTCTTCTCAGTTGGGTTGAGATCTACTATGAGGCAGACTAGATCGCATCAAGATCCTCAAACTGTGATCTAACTCTCAAGATATACCCTCCTCAGTCCTCTCCAGCTCAACATCTTACAAAATTAGTTCATACAACAAAATACTACATAGCATTCGCTTCTTCACACCGATCTCTATTTATCTGCTAGCTCCTTATTTGCATCCCTCTATGAGACCTAGCTATATATATTTATACATTCCTCGCTCGCTTATCCATTAAAATACATTTCCAAAACCCTAACCCTAACGTCGTTAGGTCTTCCATGAATGCGCGCGTGTTGCTCTTCCTTCCAGCTATCACTTTCCTCGTTCATGCATTTTTTCCCAAAATTGCCTTTCTTTCCACTTTGGCCTGCTTCCAACAAGGGTATATCTTGAGGGTTAGATCACAGGCTGAGGATCTTGGTGTGATCTAATCCACCTCATAACAGATCGTGACTCTACTGAGAACGAGTTGTAAAGCGTGTGGCGCGGTAGTTTTGGAATTGCCATAATAAAAGAGCAAGAGAGACAGATCTTTGTGGACGTATCCCAGAAGGGGTTGAACCACGGTAAAACATGTGTTATGTGATTGAATGTTTGTATCTCTTTTATGGTCTATAAGTATATGTTAGAATGATATATGAATGAGCTAATGAATCTGATTACATTACACACATCATTGGGAACAACACTATATTGCCTTAATATCTAGATAGGATTCAAAGTATGCACATCACAGATCCTCATTTATTCTTGGACTACAAGCACTTGAGTATTGCAGTCACCCATTAAGACTATCTCGGGTGAGACTACGCACTGCACTATGTGCGTTGTGCTGCCTTCTGGTTTACCAGGAGGGACGATATTTTTATAGGCTTTTTTGGATTCCCAATAGACATGGACCTGGGTCAACCATGTTAAAGGTATAACTCAGATAAGAAACCAACAATATGGTTCATGTGAGACTAAAAGGTAGTTGGTGTGTTAGTCAACCCGAAGGGCATGACTAGAAACTCACAGTGCCCATAGTGACACCTGAATGTTGACTTATGGATATCCTCCTCTCTGACTCAAATCTGGTGGTATCTTGATCATAGATCAACCTTTGAAAAGCACATCACCCCACCCAGCTCGTCAATCATCTCATCAATCCTAGGTATTGGGTATCGATTTTGTATGGTCTTCTTGTTTAGTGCCCTATAGTCTATGGACATCCTTATAGTGTCATATTTTTTATTCACCAACACAATTGATGAAGCGAAAGGACTAGAGCTATGCCTGATATGTCCCATCTCTAGAAATTACTTTATGGCCTTCTCTATTTCGTCCTTGAATCTCTTTGGATGCATGTAGGGGGTGGTGATCACGAGCTTCTACCCCTCTTCTAGCTCAATGACATGCTCAAATCCTCTGTTAGGTCATATCCTTGTTGGTAATTGCTTGAACACTCTTTCATCATTTCTAAGTAATGCCTGTATATCCACAAGGTAATGTTGGCGATCCTGTGATGGCTTTTCCATGGTGATCAGGCACTTTGTTGTGAAATCCACATCCCCGTGTCTAAAAAGGGCCTCCATGCACTGGTTAGACACGATCTTGGGGGAACCTATCGAAATACCTATTACAATGACTCATTGTCCACCTTTGTCCTAGAACTCCATCCTCATGTCCTGATATGATCCAGATTTACAGGCTAAAACTATAAAACTGCAGAACTGGAAACAACTTGCTCGAATGGTGGTAGTTATCTCTGAGAAGAGATGTGGTTGCTATGCACATATGTTTGAGAAGAATTATTACAATGAGGCTCCAGAGGCATTTTTAACATTACTCATGAATTCCAAAACCATTGACATCCAAAAACCTAACCCTATGAGATGAAATGCCAAACGTTATGTAGACCCCGATGGGTAAGTTAGTACCTCAACTTCTCAAGGTCGTAACTTTTGCATACGACCTTCATTTTAGGTGCGTGATAGGCCATTGGAAAGGTATTTTCGAGAACTACACATTATGCCATCAAACTTTGACTCTGTATATAGTTTGACTATGCCAAGCCAAAAAAACATTGTTTAGGGGGTGGGGTGTAAAGCAGTGGATTTAGTGAACTTGGTGTCCAACAATGACCAGAGACTCGACTAAAATGTGTTGAGGAACTTGTTGTCTTGATCTGAGGTGATGGTCTGTGGTGTCCCAAAATGTACCGACACTTGTTCGAAGAATATCTTGGCGGTATCGACCGCTGTGATGCTCTTCTTGCAGGCTGTGATAATGGCCATCTTCGAAAACCGTTCAACCACCACAAATACACAATCACAGTTGTGCTTGGTGGACAGAAGTCCAGACATGTAATCCATCAAGATGGATTCCCAAGGCCTCTTGGGAGTAGGAAGAGGGGTGTATAAGCCTTGCTTCTTGATGGCTAGCTTGGAAATGGCACAGGCAGTGTAAGATATGATATACTTATTGACGTCTTGTCGAATTTTTGACCAATAAAAATATTTATGTAGAACGGCCACAGTTTTATCAATGCCAAAATTTCCTGCCATCTTATTGTAGTGAGCCTCCCAAATCAACTTTGCATGCTCGCTTGTGGGAATACAGAGGTGGCCCAGATGGCATAATAGTCCAGATTGGATGTGAAAATCGGTGGCATTCACTCATGTGCCCAAGAGTTGATAGGTGGTAGAAAATTTAGGGTCACGCTGATAAATTTGGGGACATTTAGATGCCTCATGCCCATAGGAATGAAGCATTGTGGTGAGTGCAACAATGAGAGGGCGACTGAGGCAACCAGTGACACTATTTGTACTCCCTCTTTTATACTTGATGTTGAGATGGAATTGTTGTAGGCATGTGGACCACTTTTGATGGTGGTCATTCTACAACTTCCCCTGTGTTTGTATGAATTGTGGAATTGGAAACAACTTGCTTAAATGGTGGTGGCTATCTCTGAGAAGAGATGTGGCTGCTACGCACATCCATCTGAGCGGAATGATTACAATGAGGCTCCAGAGGCCTTTTAGCATTACTCATGAATTCAAAAACCCTAGACATCCAAAAACCTAACCTTAGGATATGAAACACCAAAAGTTGTGTGGGCCCCGATGGGTAATTTGGTACCTCAACTTCCCGGGGGTCGTAAATTTTTCATACGAACTTCGTTTTAGGCACGTGATATCCCATTGCAAAGGTCTTTTCGATAATTACACATTATTCCATCAAACTTTGATTCCATCTATAGTTTGATTTTGGCAAGCAAAAAAAACATTGTTTAGGGCCTGAAAACGGCCCTAGAAGTACAGAAAGATGTACTAACATGAAACTTCCAAAATAAGCCAGTTGGATTGGTGGGTGGCCACCAATATCCACCTGGAAGCTGTGTAGGGATCCAGACAGCCCCAGAAGTGTAGAACCTACAATTAAAAAGAATTACAGAAGAACATGTTGAACTAAAAACTGTCCAGAGGAGCCAGTTGGAATAGGTGGGTAGCCACAAATATCCACCTAGATCATGATAATTCATGCAAATTTCTCCCCATGAGTACAGTCACTGAAATCCTAGCACCACATGAGTATCTACTAGATCCATGACATAAAAGTCATCGATCAACATATAGTTGCCCAGTGTTACTTCCAATCCCCTAATCCTCTGAGTACATGACATGTTGTACCCATCCTCTACTACCACGTTGAATTCCTCAAAATCCTTCGTAAGGATTTGTCTCTTGGTGACAAGTGAAAAATCAATGAAATTATGGGTGGCTTCACCATCAACCAATGTTGTAACCATTTTCCCCTACACAATACCTCTAACCCTGAATTTGTAATATTTAAGGACTCTTGAGTGTGTGGAAATGGTCACTCCCTTGGGGATATCCTACAATGGTGTTTGTTGTAGCATGTGATGTCTCCCCACTATCTTTCCCGATACCCTCATCATCATCGTCATCCTCCTCATCAGAAACTACCTCAATATAATGGACTTTACCTTTTCACATACATCGATGACCTGGTTCCCACAACTCCTTGCAGCTACAACAAAGATTCTTCCTCCTTAGTTCTCTCCAAGTCTCCTCATCCATCCTGTCCTTAATTGTCCATGGCTTCTGGGGAAACTTTGTCTCCTTACCCTCTTGAGGGGTGAATGGTTTTGTTGGTGTCTTCTTGGAGAATGTGTCCCTCATTTCCTGTGTTCTCATGATGGCCTCTTGTAATGTGGTTGGTCTAAATTCCTTCACCCATCCTCTCATGGGTTCAGCTAGACCCTCCATGAATAGCATCACCAACCTTTGTTGAGAAATATTTGTCACCATAACTGCCATCCTTTGAAAATATGTGATGTATGATTTTTGTTGTACATGTATGTCTTAGCTATGCCAACTCCCTGAAGTGTATCTCAGGTTCCTTCTTGTCGAACCTATCCATCAAACTCTGAGTGAATTCCACATATGAAGTGATGTTGGTATGCCCTAGTGTCACTATCCCATGATACCACCATTCGTGAGCTTCTCCTTCCAAGTGAAGCATGGCATACTTAATTGCTTCTTCCTTAGTCATTAGGTTAAGTTGGAGGTAGGTTTCCAACTTATGTACCCATGCTCTCGTTGTGCTCTTGGTGGACCCATCGAAGGGTGGGATAGTCAACATTCCCACCTTGTGCATGAGGTCAAAGTTCTATTGTCCATGCATTCCTCTTATTCAATCCTTAGGTATGTACCCTTTTTTTTTAGGTCGCAGAAGTCATTATAGGAAACTTTCTCGTGGATATCCTCATCTATCATCTCGTACTCCCTGTATGAGGTTTTAGTATCAATCCCCTGATCTGGTTGCTTTTGTTCTCATGTAGGCTTCCCTGTCAAGAACTATGGTAATAAAGGCCTAGGTATCCTTAGGTTCTCGCTCTGATTTGGGGTATGCTTATTGTTACTCTATTGTGTATCTTGTCACCCCAATGGGATCCACTGGGTCCACCTTGACCTGTACCATTTGTATTCCCACGTTGGCCCACTATTTGTGTGAGAAATTCAAGGGTTTGTTGTTGGAACCTTGTTGTCTCTACCTGTCTTTGGGATGCCTCATTTTGTCCCCTAACCAGATCTCTTAATATTTGGAGCATAGTCCCTTCAGGGTTGTCTCCCTCCCTCTGGATCTAACTCAGTTCAATTCGCTCTTGTTTCTCTTTTCGGTGACTCTCGAGAGGTATGTCCTCCATGTCCCTTTCTTTTAGGCATCAATGTAGTCACAGGCTGGAAAAACCACTAGCTTTGATACCATTGTATTGTCCCCAACTAGGCTAGGTGGGGATATATTGTGTTTTATGTCCCAAATTGTTATTTATTCTTATGTAAAAGTGACAAATACTTATATTAATGGTGTTGTTAACTTTTTTCAAACAATTTGCACAAATAAGAATATTTCCAAACACATTGCATGCATCCATTACACAAGAAATAGAGCAGATAACCATGGCATCTTATTATGGATGGAAACTCTCGAAAATCTAAACAATACAATGATATCTAATGGTTGTAATAACAACTGCAAAATACTCCTAAGCAAGCAAATCTCATGGTTTCCAAGCAGTTGCAAAATATACTACATAAACAATAAGAAACCTAGAATGATGCCAATCTCTTATGTCCAAGGCTCTCTGAGCCCAACCCTGCTTTATCTTCTCTGGAAATGACCATTGTAACCCTCGCAACCCTGATCTGGCGAATTACTGCAGCCCCAGATTTGCAGAGGTCCTCTCGAGACGTCTAGCGAGGCCTCGCGGGACAACCTGTTCTCAACCTGCGGGGGTGTCTCCTTTCGAAGTTGTGTGAAACCCTCTTGGCACATGTGGATATGATGATCGGCATCCTCCAGAAAAATGTCGCAAACCCCCTATGCAAGCCAATATGCCTCCAAAACTCTCCAAGATGAAACCAAACACCACAGTGAACTCAAATGAGGACTCTGGATGAATCCTCCCCTTTGCCTAGCTAGGGTGGATATTGCACCACCAAAACTAAACTGAAATGGAAGGATTTTTCCAACCCCTAATGAAAACTTGGCACAAGGAGAACAACAACAAGAGACCATAAAACATAATCCCAAAGAGAAGGGTTACCCCTCTATTTATCCTCCCTTTGGACCTTCTAGATCTTTCCCCTTTTTGACCAAATCAAGCACTTACTTTTTTTCCCTCCAATTCCAATTAAATATAATTATTTATTTTATTTAATGTCACTTTTAGGATTTGTTATTCTTTTAACCTAGTGACACCAAATAAACCTCCTTGAATCCCTTTCTTCTTATTGACTATATCCTACGGGAGTCATATAGGCTATTGAGTCATCCTCTGTCAATTGGAAGGGGACATTACATGGAAAGAGGCATTGCTTGTGTAGAGCATGATGATGATAAGGATACCGAAGAAATCATGCCAAGGTGGAATTGACACTGAAATTGAAATTGCACATCTTGGAGCCCATGTAGAAAGCATATCATATGATAGAATAGTACGATAAAGTTGAACACTAAGTAGGCTTTTGAGGGTCATCTAACAGAATCAATGGTCAACTAGAAAAACATACCATCAGAGAACATAAAATCCACAATAGAACACCTAAATAGTGAGAAAAGCGTATATAGAATCATTATAGAGAAGTTAAGGTTGTGCACTTAAAGTTTAGTATTAAGGAGGTATGTACTCGGGAAATACATGTTAAATACCATCACTAGAGGTTATGCATTGCAAAGAAAGTTAGAACCATCTCTTGCAATTTTAAAATCTCGACTAGTAATTATATGATGCAAAAAGGTCATAGATGGTGACATTAATGACAAAATCAATTAGGACTCATTATTACATTTGAGTTAAGCCATAAAGTTAGGATCCATGTCTTTTGACTAATTATCAAGTTAAATTCAAAAGACTTTGAAGTAGAGTTTAAATTTCATTGTTTGATTAGATCAAGAAAGATGAAGAAGGCCACATCGAGGAGGAAAATGAAACTTGAAGAGACCTTAATATGAAAAACAAGGGTTGTTAAGAAACTGGTGGTTTTAGAAATTGAATTGATCTAGCTATCGAAGTCTAAAAGAGTTTGAAGAGGACTATCAAGACATGCTTAATCATCCAATACAATACAACTTACAAAATGCTACTTTAGTTTTAATACTTTAGTTGTAACCATACACCAAGATAGTAAACATTTTCGAGAGAGCTTTGTGCAAATGTTAAAAAGATAGAAATTTCTTAATTAAGTTAAAAACTTTGTTTGTCCATTACTTTTCCATGTGAATAGAAAAATTAAAATTAAACATACCAAAACTATTTAGAATGAGTTAATAAATGCAGAAACTCAATCTTTCAAATAAATTTATTTATTTATATATTAATTTACTTATAATTATTTAATTCATATTTAGAATAAATGAATAAATATACAAATTCAATCTTTTAAATAAATTTAATTATTTACATATTAACTTACTTATAATTATTTAATCCATATTTAATATCTATTAATAAAATTTAAACATTTCCAAATAACAATATAACATGTGATATTTTCCATCCACATTTTATCTCATAGAATTTTATATAAGTGACTTGATATCTCATCTAAGATTCTTTACTATTTTTGACAATTTTTTAAAATCAAAACAAACCTTAAACCTCAAATAGACTTAAGAGACTTGTCATACCATAAATGCAAGATGAAAATTTGATGTTTTATAAGGTCCAATAATGTTTGTCACGGTACTAGAAAGAAGAAGTCTAGTCATTGCGTGGGATCACTAGTTTCTGGCTTTTCCGAGGTTTTATAACTAAAGCGACGTGTCTAGTGATGTGATCACTGCATTGAGAGATTCTTGTAACATGAGCGTGGAGTTGTCTCATTCATAAAGAATTTAATATGACTTTACATCTTAGTGGTCTAACATTTTTTTCACAGAAAATTTTCACAATTATATTAAAATATAATTTTTGTTCTTTTATCGAGAAGTTATATTTTGAGATAAATAAAATTAGAGAAAAATTTTAGAATCTATGTTGATCGTTGCCAATCTAGCATTATCGGTCAACAATAATTTATGCAGAAAATGGTAATGTAAGAAACAAGTCCGAGAGTCCTACGGGAAAAAAAGGGGTGAGGAAGTTCGGGCAATTGCTTAGAATCTGTGCTCTGCAAAGAAAGATATCAAAAGTCTGATCATATCATTGTTTTGTAGCTGCCGCCCATCCTAAATAACCTTAGAACATGGGAGGGGCCCTCATGCCCATCTACCCAGAGATTGTAGGTGATGATGCTGACTTTTTTCTGGAGTGTTGCCTTGGAGAGTAAGTCGGCTTCCTTGTTGTTTTCTCGGTAGGTATGTTTGAAGATAAGCTTGTTGAAAGTTGATTGAAGCTACCTGATCCTATCCTTCCAACCCAAGAGAGAGGTAACCTGTAGCTTGCCCTTGTTTTTTAGCCAGTCTATGACTATGCAGGAATCCCCGTACAGAAGAAGTGTATCAATATTTAGTCTAGAAGCAAGTGGAGAGTGGCCCAGGCACCCAATAATTTTGCCCTGGTGTTGGTGCCCTGGCCACAGTTAAAAGTCCATCTGCAAAGAGTGTTTGATGAGATACATATCAATCCCCCTACACCACTCTGCATGCCATTTTTTTGAGCCGCTCCATCGAAACAACCTGTGGGAGTCTCCACCGGCGTGTGGAATTTGAGCTTGGTTTTTTTGGTCTCTTTTCTTGGGTGAATGGTTGTCCAAGAAGTATACAAGTCAAGTGATTTAAATGCCACAGTGTTGGTTGATGGAGTCCTATTTTCAAAAAAAAAAATGTTTCTTTCAAGCCACACAAACCAGCAGACCATAGAAGGGAGGTTTAGTGAGTGGCGGGTGATTTTTTACCAGCTTTCATAGCAAGCAGCTAACGAGTGCCCATCCCAAGTAGTGTTTAAATTGAGATCTGCAAAACTATTGTCCTAGACTGATCGGGTGAAGGAGTAGTTGATGAAGAGGTGTTGCATTGATTCTTCTTCTATGTTGTAGAGGTGGTAGATGTTGGGACCGACCTAGCGTTTTCTTTGGAGGTTGTCCCAAGTGTTGATCTTGTTTTCAAGTGCAAGCCAAGTAAAAAGTTTTAACTTAAGTGCTAAGTTCCAGTTCCAAAGACTGTGCCTCCATCCTCCGATGGTGTTATGCTAGATGTTGTTTGTGATTGTTGTGTAAACATTTTTTGCAGACATGAGACCCGAGTTGTTGCACCCCGTCCACATCGGCTGGTCATCTCTATCATGGAGTTGGATGCCCGTGCCATGAAATTGGACTTGTTAGTTTTGCTAGTTTTGGAAAGTTGGACTTGCAAGTCCAATTTCGTGGCTAGTTTTCCAACAGTTTAAGAGAAAGTCGGTGTTGTAGCTCCCTTTCGCTTGAAAAAGGTACCTGACATTTTTTGAATTTAAGGAAGAGATCAGTTGTGGGGAGAGGTAAGAATCATGTTCTATCCCAATGATACGATCTTTTCCAAGGATGATGGAATGTCCTGAGCTCGGGTTCCAGTAGAGCGATTGGGTTATCCATCTTATGGACTTTGTCATATTTCTCCAAAGCGTTGAGGTCGATCTTGAGAAGAGCGTTGTTGTCTTGAGCCAAGAGTCCATCGAGACATGCGGCAGGTACTTATCCTTAATGACAGAGTGCCAGATTCATGTTTGTGTTAAAACACACCATAGTGTGTTGTCTGCCAGCGCTTGATTGAAGTGGGAGAGGTTCTTGATCCCCCAACTACCCTTATTTGGGGTTTTGCTAATGTTTCCCAGTTGCAAAGGTGTTGGCGACTATGGTCCATGCTGCATGACCAGAGGAAATCAAAAGAAAACTTCCTTAGTTTTTCAAGCACAGTGACAAGTATGGCCGCAAGCACCATCCAGAAAACAAGTTGTCCTTCTAATACTGCTTTGATAAGGGTGAAACAACCTCCTAAGGATAGCCAGCGGTTACACCTGTGACCAATTCTTTTATCAACTTTTGCGATGAGCCAGTTCCAATCAGTAGGATTGAGAGAATCGTCTTTTAAGAAGTAGTCAAGGTATTTAAATCCTTCGGAGAGGTGTACAAAATTATGAGGGAGGAGGTCTTTTAGTAAAGCCAGTGTTTGGCCTTGAAGATTGGCGTACTGGAAGGTCAATTTGTCCCAATTTATCAATAGTCCTGAGGCATTGCAGAAAGTATTCAGTAGATCTTTGATTTCCATCCATTCCTAGAGTAAGTCGTTGGTCATGATTAGTATATTGTCGACGAACTGGAGGTGTAAGATCCTAAAAAATCTAGAAACTTTTATCCTAGAAATCTTCCCTTCTGATTAACTTTTTTTGAGAAGTAGTGATAGGCCTTCCATGACCAGTATGAACAATAGTGGGGAGAGTGGGCAGCCCTGCCTCAAACCTCTGCCACTGCGAAATAAGGGGGAAGTTTCGCCATTCACCAAGACTAAAAAATTTGTAGTTTTCACGCTGCACATGATCCACCTAATTGAGGATTGACTGAGGCCAGATTGAGTCAGGATTAATCTAAGGAAATCCCAGTCAATGCAGTCAAAAGCATTTTTTACGTCTAATTTCAGAATGAGTGACTTTGATTTTTTCGCCTTGATGTTGTGCAAGCACTCATGTGTCGTGCCAATGGCGTCTAACATCTGTCTTCCTTTTAAAAATCCTAATTGTCACCCGGAAGTGTCCTCGAGAGGATGGGCTTGATCATGTTTGCAATGATTTTTGTGATCAGTTTGTAGCAAAGATTGCATAAAGCAATCGATCTATAGTCCCCAAAAGTGGAGGGATTGTTTTCTTTGTGGATTAGTGTCAGGAAAGTCGAGTTCAAGGCACTAATGACTCTTCCTCTGATTCTGGAGTCTTCCACAAGATCCAGTAGGTCAGTCCCAACCAAATCAAAGAAGTGTAGAAAATATTTTGCAGTCCAGCCGTCAAGGCCTGGACTTCTATCTTTGTTGAAGGAATTTAGAGCCCCTAATACCTCATGTAGCATGCATGGACTGTCTAGAATGTTTGAGTCTTCCATTGTGACCAACTATGAGAAAATCCTCGCAACGAATACAGAGTCCTGTGGACAGAGGTGTGTGGATGCCTCATAGAAAGAATTAAAGTGTGTAGTGGTTGTGTTCTTTAATGTTAATTGTCCCCTGTGTAAATTTCCAGAATCATCTGAAATCTCCCATATGTGCTTCTTGTTTTGTCTGGAGCTCGCAAAATGGTGAAAACATTTTGTGTTTAGATCACCACATTTAATCCAAGTGGCTCTACTTTTTTTCCGCCACCAAGCTTCTTCCACGAAGAGAATTTTGTTTCTATCAGTCTCTAGAAGTTGCAAGGTGAGGATCATGTCTTGGTGTCCCCCGTCTGAATTGTCTTCAAGCAGAAGGGCCTATATGTTGCGTTCCATCTCTTTTAGTATTGTGAGGTTGAGTTATCTTTGTTGGTGTGCCCATTGTTTGATGCAGCTTTTTAGTGTTTTTGATTTCCATACCAGGCGATGTTGGAGTCACGGTTGAGTCTGATAGATCAGGTCTTTCCAGACTTCCTTGACTATATCGTTGAACTTTTCCTCTTGTAGCCAGCTACGATTCAGCTTGAAAGGGTATGCTTTCGAACATGGTGTGTTATCAATTTGTAAGAGGGTAGGGGAGTGATCTAATAGAAAGGGATAGTCCACCCAGGTTCGGATTTTTCCATCAAGCATAGCCAAAGCTTCTGAGATAAGAACCTGGTCTAGCCTCTTTTTAATTTCCTCTGAGCCTGCGCATCCATTGCTCCAAGTGGGGACTATGACAGTTGGTGGGATGTCAACCAGAGCATGAGCTAAGAAAATATTTGTAAAATAGCTATCCAGTGGATCCGGAGAAACCGAGACCCCCCAAACTTCCCCCGCGCTTGTCGTAAGATTCATGTCCCCTGCCATGATAAGATTAGTCTAGTCAAGTATACCCTGAGTCGCCAGCTTATCCCGTAATTGTTTGCGCTTAGTACAAGTTCCATAGATGTTAAGTAAGGAGATTTGTTGATTATTCCAGAGGCATGTACCCGTAAGAGGGATACCACCATTGCACAGATAAGGGACTAAATAAAAAATGGTGGGATCCCATGAAAAGGCCAATCCACCGGAGGTGCCAATTGAGCTTGCAGAGTTGGTATGTCAGTTACGGTGGAACTTGTTCAAGAATGACCTAGCTTTTTGTCCATTCACCAATGTTTCATGTAGGAAGATAATGTTCAGCGAAGTCCTGGAGAGTAGTCTTCTAAATGAAGCATTTTTCAGGGACTCCCCTACCCCTCTGATATTGAGTGAGAGAAGGATCATGATTTATCTCTAGCAAGGGATTTTACGCCTCTAAGCACCCCATTGTCAGAGTCTGTTGAAGAACCTTCTTTTCTATGGGCACTTCTAGTTTTTATCGATGAGTGCTCGAAGCCCAGCCCCTTAGACCAGGTATAATCATTTCCAAAATCTGTGTTCAGGGTAGCAGAAAGGTCTAGTGCCTCACCTGAGGCCGATGGTCGAAGTGAACTTTTTCCTAGGTAGGTAGGGAGGGGGATGGGTGGCAGTGCTTCCCTATAGGTCGGGATGAGTGAGTTGAGGACGACCCCTAGGGTATTGTCCCCTGGGTCTGAGTCACTTGGATGTGGGGCGTTGTTTTCCTCCATAGTAGCAAATTACATGTGTCCAAGACTCATAGTCGTAGGGGTTAAGGAAGGGGGGAGAGAGTCAGAGGGGAGGGGCGGAGAGGTGGAAAGTGAAGGGTTGTCTGAAGATCAGGGGGGCTCGGTGGCGAGTAAGGGGAAGTCCTGTAAATATTTTCTTGGAGAAGTAAAGTTGGAGGTGAGAGGAGTGTTGGAAAGATTATGTGTCAAGGGAGTGACTTCCCGGAGCAGAGAGGGAGAGTCCATAGCCAGAATAGTAGACTTATCCAGCTGTTCTTTTTCCCAGATAGTCGAGTAAAGTAAAGAGTGGGACAGACTTGTTTTAGCTTACATGTAATGGATTCCAATGCAGTTGGGTCCTCTGCATCAAACAAGTTCGGATAGGTAGCCTCTGTGTTCACCCTCAGGGAGTCTAAGCAGGAGGAAAGTTCTAACATGGTGTCTTCAGATAGCTCTTCCTCCGTGAAGCCAGGGAAATGTTTCTTTAGATGACCAATTTGTTTGCAGAGGGTACACCTGAAGGGCATGCCAAGGTAATCTAGTTTTTGGCGAGTGTGATATCCTCTCCACTCAATGTCAATGGATTCCAGTAGTCCTTCATGAATATCTAGTTCCACAAGTACCTTGGCTACCATTTTGGCAGGGGCAGCGATGGCCTCTTTGTCCACACTGATGAAGTGTCCAAGGGCGTTTTCGATGGCCTCAAGGGATTTTTCATTCCAAAGATGTAGAGGCAACCTAGGTAGAAGTACCCAGAGATGTCACAAGCGGAAATAGTCTTGAGAGGGTTCAAAGTTGACTCGCCAACACTTCAGCATGAGGTTGGCTTTATCTATGACCCAAATCCTCTCTATAATGTGTGAAGCATCCTCAACAGTGTTGAACTGGAAACCGAGCCAGCCTCTTGGGAGGTAAGAAATCTTTGGTTCGTATCCCAGCAGTGGATGCCAGATGGAGCACACCCAGTCTGCAAGGTCAGTTCTGCAAATGTGTCTGTAGGAGAGTCAGCCTACAAGTGTACAGAGTGCCATGGTGACCGAGTCTTCCAGGCCGATATCGGCTCCAAGCACCATTTTCTTTTTGGTTTTCCTAGAGTGCCATGGTCTGAGAGTCGACTTCCTCCCCCTGGATGAGTTTGTTTGAGCCTCCCATAGAGACCCAAAGTTTTCCCCACAAGGAGTAGTGGAAACAAGAGTGGAAGGGTGTCGAGCAGTTGGGGAGTTGTCAAGGCGCAGTAGTGGAGGGGAGACCCTGTGGGGCACGGGTGCATGCTACTGTGATGGATTTCGAAGGGAGGGGAGACTAGGCATCTTCTCATTGGAGTGGGTAGTTGGGTGAAGCTTATCGTTTAACTAGGAAAGTTCAGAGGTAAATACAGTAGGGGAGAGAGTGTCTAGAGCCTGTGCAAACTGAAAAGAGGGGAGACGTGGGATTCCAATCTGCGAGGGGGATTGTTTCACATGTTGAGTGAGTTCATCTGTCGTCGTGAAAAGGCCCGCATTGTTCCAGAGTTCTTCATCGGCAACGCTCATCAGCGCGTTGACTTTGGCCTCCATCTGCAGGAGTCTCGAGGAGCTAAAATAACGTAAGTCGCTTGTCAATTATCCAGGAGGGGCCCGGAAGAGACAAGGGGAGAGGAGTGTAAGTCAGAGGGTGGGGCACTACGCTCTACCCAGGTCTGACATGGGGGAGAAGGACGAAGGGATGGTAGAGTCAGATCGTATCAGAGGAGAGCTTAGGTGAACGAGTGGCAGGGAGGGACAATAACTAATGAGTGTTGGGAAGAGTGTGCACCAGAGAGTAGGCCCCCCCTGGTTCGTGAAGCTCCATATCTGCCAATGTTGTTGGTTCTCTCAGGTCTGCCATTGTTGCTCCATGTGTGTGCATTCCCCCTTCTAATGTTGTTGTTTACCACGAGAAAGCAACAAAAACAAAATTTTTATTACCTCATGCCAAAGAAAAAGTTTTATTACCTTAACTTTTATTTAAATTTTGGCTATTATTTTTATAAAGCCACCAAAAAATTGTCTCATAAGTTAAAACCACCACTCTCATACACCTTCACCTTCACCATAAGTTAAAACCACCACTCATGGTTTTCCAAATCGCTTTCCACCCTCCACAATCCAAGGATTTGCACCATGTGTCTTGAGTGGATTTTGGGATTTTGGAGGCCCATCCCATATTTAAATATCTACAATTTGACAATGGTTGATCACTTGTGGAAATGGATGCATGGATGATGGCGAGTTGGCAATTGCCATTCATGCTTGATATTGTTCTAACATGATTTCTCGTGCCAGGAGGATAATTGTGGACGAAATGCCAAGTGGATTTTCAAACTTAATTGTTGTTTGAGGTGATGACTTAACATATGTTTGTAAAAATTTAGGGGTTATAGTAGCGGTAAGTCGGATTTGAATTTAGGCTTCGCTTAAGTAACTTTGGTGAGTTATTGATTCCTCTAGATCTAAGAAAAAAGTTGCATATGAAATACGACTTCTTACACTCAAAGTGGGAGCATCAGCGATGTACAATTGTTTCTCGTTTTGTGACTTTGCTAAAAAGATTTGGAAATCGGTGCATTACACATGTTGTTAATGACGTCATTCAAAGAGTTGCAAATATCATCACAAATTTGGCTCATGACAGTTCGAATATGTATTAAAATTTTGTCAATATTAAATGTGGGACTGATCCTCTAATTACTCAACAAACATTATGGATTCGGTATTAGTGTATTTAATGTTGTTGTTAAGATTGTGGAGTATTAGATTTGAAACTGCAAATATCATTGTATATCTAGTGCATGTTTAATGTGGATGGTTATACAACATGGATAGGAAGAGCAAGTAGTTCTGCAAATATCATTGTATATCTAGTACATGTTTAATGTGGATGGTTATACAACATGGATAGGAAGAGCAAGTAGTTTAGAGATGAAAAGACGAAATAGGAATAATTTATTTCCCACATGCACTTAAAAATATTTTTTTAATTTTAAATTTTTAAATTAATTTTATTTCTCTAATAAATTAATTTAAACCACATTAAAATTGTCAAATCAATCTTAACACCAATCAAAACTTGTAAAAATCTAAAAAATTTAAAATTAATTTTTAATTTTTTAAAAATTATATGTACAACATTATTAAAACTTTATTGAAAAATAAATAAACAACTAATTAAAATCAAAGGAATTTGATTAATAAATAATTACAATATAGTATACCTTTTAACCAATATAATAAAATAATTTTACTTTCAATATCTTTATAATTTTCATTAACAATATTAATATGAAAACTTCTCTCCAACATTCCCATTAATCCTCGAAAATATGCTAATTCTTAAACTAAACCATAATAAATTTCATTAACAATATTAAATATTAATATGAAAACTTCTCTCTATCATTCTCATTAATCCTCGAAAATATTCTAGTTCTTAAGCTAAACCATAATAAAAACTGAGAAATTCAAAACTGCAACTCAGAAACCACGTGTATACCAACAACAAAACAGAACGAATACCAACCAAGCTCAACAAAAATACGTGGCAAAAAACAAGCCAAGTGGGATGAGATAGTGGTCTAGATCGGTGACATGGCAGCCAAACAAAGCTGGAATAATTGGCCCTCGAATATGCCGATGACGACATTAAATGGATTGATAGGAGCATGGGGCATGCCATTTCCCAGCGATGAGGGCACAAACGGGGTTGAGTGTGTTGCACTCAAACCCCTTCTTGGTGCCACCTGGAATTTCTAATAAAGTATCTCCTTCAATGATTCACTCCATGGATGGAGTATACTCTAGTCCACTAACAACTTGCACCTTTTGACCACTTGCATTTCAGGCCAACTTTTACAGCAATGAAGTAGGAATATTCCATAGATGCCACAACCACATTGAAGCCCACTTGAACTTGGGACAACCAAATGATGTTGGTGCCATGACATAAAGAGAAAAAGAGTAAGCATATAAATATAATAATTATACTTTAAGTGTATGCAGAAAACTATATTATATATTGTGATAACGAAAGACATTTTTTTCACATTGAAGCCTACTTTTTTTTTCAATAAAAGAATTTCACAAAATTATATTAAATATAATTTTTAAATCATCTTCTGAGAATATAAATGGTTGACCAAGACGAACAAAAGGGTTTGTTCAAAAACTTTCCCCAAACATAACAGGAGAAACAAAAGCCCTAACTACTCAATCCTTCAGCGAAATTGAGAACATAAACCTTTCACATTGAAAGTATTCATCACAAAATGGGGCGATAATAAAAAAACAAATACCGAGGTTCCTTGCCAAGAAGGAAATATCAAACCCTGAAAAATGGGACGGATGGACTCTAGTATTTAAAAAATGTCCTCAGTGAGAGTGTGCCATGCTTTCTCTCCATCCCAAGTGAAGTATGTCATCCTCCCTTTTACTGTTGTTAGAGCTAGCTTTGACATATGATCGGCCACTCTATTTGATTCTCTAAATATATGATGAAAATGAAGACTTTGGAAGGTTGGAATCAATTCTTTAATGTGGCGTTTCCAAGCTTCAAAGCTGACTACTTGAAGCCTCCCTTTCTAATCCAACCAATCTATTATGACCTTCGAATCCCCCATTATTTGAATAAAATGTAGGTCCAACAGCTTGGCCAGAGTAAGAGTACCCCAAGCTCCTAGTAATTCCGCTTTTGTGTTTGATCCCTCGCCACAATTTAAAAACCAACGATAGACTGAGGAATTTGTGCACAAAATAGTACCTCTCACGCCACAGTTAGATCCTCCAGCGACTGCAACTCCATCGAAATAAGCAACTGAGTAGCCTGCTTTTATCATTATAGGTTTATGTCTAAGTGTAGGAGATATCTGAGTTGGATTAGTGACATTTAGTGCTCCAAGAACCTTAGAGGTGACAGCCCAAGCCGAGGGCGAATGTCCTTCAAATAGAGTTTTGTTGCGTTCTTTCCATATGAACCAGCAAATTAAGACCGGAACACGCTTAGGAGCTTGACTATTCAATAACCATTTGTTCAGGCAATCGTTAAGGGAGGTACCGGCCCACTGAAAAATGAAACTTAATGCATGTGCACATTTCGCCCACGCAGACCTGGTGAATACGCAATCGATGAGCAGGTGATTTAAGTCTTCTGCCTTCTGGTTGCATAAACAACATACACTCGACGATCCATCCAACCTCTCCTTTGCAGTTGATCCCACGTTAATATTTTATTTTGCAAAGTAAGCCAGAAAAATAGGATAATCTTAAGGGGTAATGGCCATTTCCATAAATATTTCTCCCAGTCGTTGCACACAGGAATCTCTTGCAAAGAAAAAATCGCTTCGTAGATGCTTTTGACTGATAAGTCGCCTTTGTTATCAACACCCGACCAGACAAGAGTGTCTTGCTCATTTGCCTGGAGTGTTATGTCGCGCCTTTCAGATCCCTGGTGTAATTGTTCCAATCATCTGATAGTATCCTTGTTAAGCCCAGGTCTGATTTTGATTTAAATGGTTAATAGTCTCATTTAAGAGGACAGATTTTTCACCCAAATCCATAATCTTGTCCCTCCCTACTAAAATCAAAGATCTTGCTCCTGGTGTCCAACTAATCCAATGGAGAATAATAGGAATGGTGTGCACCAGGCTCGACCAAATCCTTGAAGCGAAATTAGTTTCATGAGATGGCTTCCTAAGCCAGCTGATGAGAGAAGTATTCTGCAAATATTTGCTCATCACAACTCGGTGCCAGATACTGTCATGGTTTATTAATCTCCACATTGTATTTGTATTTAAGGCTTTATTGAAAAATTGGAGGTTTTGAAAACCCCAGCCCCCCAACTTTTTCGGTCTGGATAAATTCTCCCACCTGCAAAGGTGATAGTGTTGGGATTCATAATGACCACTCCACAAAAATTGGAACATCACTTTCCTGATACTACTCAAACTGAAAGAGGCAGAGCCTCCATTGACAACCAGAAAGTTGGTTGGGCTTCTAAAACAACTTTAACCAAAATGTATCTTCCACCCAATGATAGCCAACGATTGCACCATAAACCAACCTTCTTTAATAGCTTCGCAATTAGCCAATCCCAATCACTTGCGCATTGCGCTCCTGTCTTTGGATTGTAACCTAAGTATCTAAAACTGCCAGAGAGAGGACTGAAGAAGAAAGGGAGAAAGGATTTGAAAGGATCCAACTCAGTCTCTATGATTCCTTCAAATAGAATAGACGTCTTCTGTTGGTTCAAAGACAAACCCGAAGCTTTGCAGAATAGACCAAGTAGCCTTACTATCTCAAGCCATTCACTGGCAGAGGCATTTGACATAATAATTACATCGTCCACAAATAGGATATGTAAAATATTAATCATCCTCGAAACTTTTATACCAAACACTGCTCCTCTCGCCAGACTGTCTTTCAGCAATAAAATGAGGACTTTCATCACCAAAATGAAGAGCAATGGTGACAGTGGGCACCTTTGTTGAACCCCCATGCCACTCCTGGAGAAATCCATAGCCTCTATGTTTATTAAAACTGCAAAGGAGGCAGAAGTTATGCAAGACAATATCCAATTTGTCAACTCTAGGCCTGCTCCAATTTTTAGAAGGATCAACCTCAAAAAAACCATGTCAATACTATCATACGCTTTCTTGAGATCTAGTTTTAACACCAATGCTTTCAAATTTTTCTTCTTTATGTTTTGCAAGCTCTCGTGAATTGTACCAATGGCATCTTGAATGCGCGTACCCTTTAAAAACCCCATATGTTCCATGGAGAGTGTCCTCGATAGGAAGGGTTTTATCCAATTGGCAATAATTTTTGAGATTATTTTATAGCATAGGTTACACAGAGAAATAGGATGGAAATCGTCGAAGGTGGAAGGCTTATTTGTCTTTGGGATCAATGTCAGGAAAGTTGAGTTTAAGCCTCCCGCAATAGCTCCAGAGCTTTGGATTCTTCCACCATGTCAAGGACATCTTCGCCTACAAGATCAAAGAAGGAAATAAATAGCTCGGTTGTCCAGCCGTCTGGACCCGAACTTTTTTCTTTTTGAAATAGGAATAGGACCTCTTTTACTTCCTCCAAAGTAACCTGTTGAACCAAAGACTTTGCCTCCTCCTCAGTAAATATCTATGGATAGTATTCTAAAATCCGACACTGATCTGTTAGATTCAGCACGGTTTTCTCTTTATAACAGTCCTTAAAGTAGTTGACCGCAGCTTCCTTTATAGAGTTATGATCGCTGATAGTTTGCCCATTGGTGTTATCAATTTGCCATATGTGTTTTTTGACTCTATTGTAACTGGCATAGTTATGGAAATATTTTGAGTTTTTATCACCATTGTCTAGCCACGCCCTACTACTCAATCGCCATTGATCCTCTTCTTCTCTTAAAATCCCATTTCTAGTATTTTCTAATTGTCGAAGTTGTAAGGAAACTGAAAGATCAGACGGGTCATCACTTAAATTAAGAATTAAAACTTTCATATCTTTTTCCAAAGCAATCAACTTTCCCTTTCTTCTTTTCAGTAATTCTTTGTGCCAATCTTTTGTACGTAATTTAAGTTCCTTAAGTTTCCACAAAATCCTTTTTTATTTACCTCTTTCAATCGAAAAGATCGGCTCATTCCACAATTTAAAGATGATATTCCCGAAATCCGGGTCCTTAATCCACTGCAGGTTAAATTTAATGGGATATGTTCTATAAATAGGAGGTAAGTCTAACTGCAGCAATACAGGCGCATGGTCTAAAATGAATGGGAATTCAACCCACGATCAATAAAGTCTCGTATCATGTAAAAGATCTTCTGCAACCATGAATCTATCGAGCCTCCTCGCAACCGAGTCATGACCGGTGCGTCCATTTCTCCAGGTCGGCACCAGCTTGTCGGGTTTAATGTCAATCAAATTGTAAGAAGAGAAGATCGACCGGTAGAAATCCTTTGTGAGATCATACCTAGGAAGCCCCCCCCCCCATTTTCATTAGCTGAGAGAATAATGTTTAAATCTCCAACCACAATAAGATTTTTGATGGCTAGAATACCGCTATCATCCAGTGCTTTCCAAAATTGTTTCCTATCCTTACAGGGACCATAGATATTCAGTAGAGCTAACTCCCTGTTTTGGACTAAACTCTTTCCAGTTAATAAAACACCACCCACCGTGAGATAAGAATCAAATGCAAAAAGTAAAGGGTCCCAAGCAACTAAGAGACCTCAAGAGGTACCTATAGAGCTGACAACACTCGAAAACCAAATCGGACGGAAAAGATGGATAAAATCTCTGGCTCTCTGCTCATTAACCAAGGTCTCTTGAAGGAGAATAATAACGGGATGAATGTGATCCAACAATCGGCGAAACGAGGCAACTTTGAGGGTGCCTCCTGTCCCTCTAAGATTTAAGGATAAAACTAACATTATTTGGCCCTCGCAAGGGCTTTCAATGCTCTAAGAGGCCCAGTGTAAGTGTTGGAATGCACAGACTCAGCAGGAAGTGTAGAGGTTTGTGCCAACTTCTTTCTACTACTTCAAGTTTTAAGGGGTGAAAGTTCCATACCTAGTCCCCTTGACCAGGCAAAATATTTTCCATTCCTTATCAGGGACCGTTTTGAAGAGGAAGCCTCCATCTACGATGTAACTATATCCTTTCCTCTGTAGGTAGATAACTTAACAACATCAGTTTTATCCTTGAAGGTATCAAGGACTTGACAACAAGGTTGATTGAAGAGTCACCCTCCTTGGTTTCTCTTAATCCAGGTCCTCTCGCTGAGTCTCTAATGTTTGTCGAGGGAAGAGGATGGGTATCAGGAAGTACCGACGAGTTAAGACCCAATGGGGATGGGAGGAAATTTAACCCTGCAGGGAGGCAGGATAAAACAACAGGTGGAGCAAAGGAGGGGCTGGTATGAACCTGTGAAGACAAAATGATCCCCTCTGTAGTGTCTCGTATTGCTTCTGTAGGATTTTTAAGAACGCCAACAGAGTCTGTCGCACTCGGAGGAACCTTTGAGGAGGATAAAGGCCATCCTGAAATTTTGAAAGCATTTCTTTCCAATAGAAATAAAGAAGAATATCATGTTGGACAAAAAATATTCAACTTACTTAAGAAGGTAGAGGAGTCGCTCAAAGGGAATCTTGTCCAATTTCATAATGTATAGGTGCCTCCCCCAGTGAGTCTTCTTCTTGCATATACTCCGGAGGATCTTCATGAAGTAGCGATTATTCATATTTTTCTATAGTGTCCATTCCAATGCAGTCTCGATGGAGGTGACTAGTACAACGACACAAACTGCATCTGAATGGAATACCTTGATAGTCTAACCTATGTTTGATGTGTCGGTCTCTCTAGTCAATGTCTAGGAGCTCCGGAAGTCCATCACGTATATCGATCTCCACGAGTATCCTTCCAACTTTTCTTGTTGGGTTTGTCAATGTCGCCTCATCTAGTGAGATAAAACGACCCAGAGCATCACCTATATCCTTCAATGCGCCCTTGTTCCATAGGTGAATGGGGAGACCCGGTCGAAGAACCCACAGGTGTCTTCGTTGAAAATATTATGTCTGAGGGTCAAAATCCACCCTCCAGCACTTCAGCATTAAACTACTTCTTCCCAGGATCTAGAATCTATTCAGTAACAAGGATGCATCTTCTGGAGACTTGCAAATAAACCCTAACCAGCCCTTGGTAAGATAGAGAACCTCCGGGACATAACCAAGTATCGGTTTCCAGCTACCCACCACCCCAATCGACCTATTTTCCAGATAGGAATATGATAATCTCCCAACAAGACCATAGAGGGCCAGCCTACAAGTCTCTTCAAGAGCTACATCTACCCCCAACACCATTCTCCGGACTCTCTTATTTTCCTTCCAAGCCTTCTTACAAACACTAGTATGAGTAAGTATGGGAGTAAGCCTTTGTCTGCCTACAAAGGTTTCTTTCTCATCCAAGATCAAAAATCTTGAACCCTTTGAGCCGCTCTTAAATGAAGCAAAAAGTGAACCTACAACGAAGCCTTCCAATCCGATTTTAACTGGGGAGGAAAGCGTTAAACTCAGGCAAACTGGAGAATCATAATGATTATGATTAAGGAGGCCAGTAGAGTTATGAGGCAGTGAAAGGTGTGTATCTGTGCCCGAACGTAAACCCAAAACACCCAAATCATTGAAAAGACCCCCCTTAGCCAAGCAGCCTCGTCTTCAGGATTCATGAGTTCCATGACGTCTTCTAAAACTTCGTTATTTGTGACTGTGGCCATCTAGTCAAAACCTCTATGGCTAAGGAGTTGAAACCTCTGTGAAAACGGTAAGTCTAAGGACCAGTTTCCAAAAAGACAAAGGATAGTTGGGCCTAGAGTCAGTGGAGACAGTAAAACAGGAGATAAAACTCAGAGAGAAAAACAACAAATCGAACGAGGTGGTATAGGCAAAGAGCGAGTTCCTCAGAATGAGAAACCTACCAATAAAAACTCAAGACAGAGACCTCAAAAAAAAGAAATGTTCTATTACAAGTCCCTCCATTTCTAAAAAAATGTGAACCGTCATTAAAAGTTCCAGTTCCATTGCTCCATTCTTGAAGCCTACTTGAACTTGGGACAACCAAGTGATGTTGGTGCCATGACATAAAGAGAACAAGAGTAAGCATATAAATATAATAATTATACTTAAGTGTAGTTTAGAAAACTATATTATATATTGTGATAACTAAAGACTTTTTATATATATATATTTTTTAATGTTTTTCATTTGAATATTTTTTTAATATATGTAATTAGATTTGTATTTACTTTTAAGAGTTAGTTTAATTGATTTGACTCGTCAGACCAAAGTTATAATGGTCAAAGAGGTGACAAGGTATAATCCAAGGGAAATCATGTCTGATAGAGAACTTTTCTTAACCACTCTCCTGAATCTTCCAAAAATAATGGGAGCCTTTCATTCAGAGTATCAATGGAAGAGAACCTCTACCCACCTTTGACCGACTATGGATAGATTTCACTCAAGAAGAACTTAGACTTAGAAATAGAGGAGTGGAATAGTCTTCAGAAGAAAATCATGTTCTTGCACTTCATACAAAGAAGGGAGGAAAATTCAAAAGAAATTGCAAGCAAACATTTAAAGGTGAAAAGTCTTCATCCAATCCAGGTTATCAAAGAAGAGATGTTTCAGAAATTCAATGCTTCAGATGTGACAAGTATGGACACATTGCAAGAAACTGTCCAACTAGGAAATAGGGAAGACAATATGCTTCCACCGTTGACATTGATCTAGATCCACCTCAAGAGAGTGAAGAGAAGAGAGAGGAGAATTAATTCCTCTAAAAGGACATGACTACAAACTAGGTAAATCATTTGATCTCTAATTTTATAGTTTATTGCATTTTTCAAATAAATGAAGGACATTATTCCTAGTACAATAGATCTCAAAGACTTGGACCATTATCCTTGGTACGGGAGTCCAAACCATATTTAAATTGTTCATTATACAAAGAACAAGCATAAACGTTGTCCTTGAAGAAGAAATGGCCTTTCAAAGATCCAGATAATCTCAAATGGAGATTGACAGTGAGATAAATACCTTCTCCCCCTTCAGCAGTTCAGAGGGAGACATACCTTATTTTAATTAATCCAATTGTTCCAGTTTATATATTCATAGATATCGCAGTAGGACGTAAAAGGCCTACCTAGACTCACTCTGCAAAGAGGCAGAAAAACATACAAGCCTCTCAAGGCACATCCCGAGAAATAAAAAGAGATTTTTGAGCTATCCTTTAGTCATGAGCCATTTCATTGATGATGATCCTCCTTGTCTAAGAAAAGCTACAAGAGAACAGGTATGGCAAGATCCCATAACAGAAGAATACCAATATGTCTTAAAAGAATGATGTATAAGATATTTTTCAGAGACCAGAAGGGAAGCTTGTAATGACTTCCAAGTGGATCTATAAAATCAAGCATGTAGCTAATAGAAGTGTCGAGAAATACAAAGCAAGATCTATAGCCAAAGGTTTCTCACAAACAGAGGGAGTTGTCTATGATGAGACACTTGATCCAGTAAGCCCGATACACTTCCATCTGTACTACCATCCATGAGTTGGAAACTATATCAGATGGATGGATTATTGATAAGTTTGGGTTTTAGCAAGAGTGTTGTTGATACAAACCTATATTATTACAGAGTTGGTGACGAGAGCTTGATTTTGATGACTTTTTCAGAAATCCTTGTCGTTGGATACAAGAAATATTTGACTTTTTATTTCGAGATGAAGGATATGAGTATGATGCACCACTTCTTGGAACAAGAAGTATGACAGAGGACCGGTGATATTTTCTTAAGTCAAGGAAAACATACATTGAGAATATTAAAGAAGTTTAGTATGACAGAATGCAAAACCACCGTGAAGGATTTGAAGAAAATGAATGATGATGATTTAGACGAGATTGATCCACAACTGATTGGATCATTGATGTATCTGGTTAACACCAGGCCTGATTCATGCTATGGAGTGAATGTTCTTAGTCAATCCATGAGTCAGTAGAGACAGACTCATTAGATAGTAGTAAAGCATGTATTGAGATATATACGAGGCATAGTTGGATATGACCTGAGATATGCCTCAAGTGTGAACTTGAGTTTGCACGATATGTCGATACATATTGAGCAAAGAGTACAGTGGACCGGAACAACACATCCGGTTGTTGTCTTACCGTGAAGTTTTCCATAGTTTCCTAATGCAACATGAAACAAAACTTTGTGGCCTTGAGTACCATAGAGGCAGAGTATATAGCAATAAGTGTGTGAAGCAATGTGGCCTCACAAGCTTCTGACAAATTTACTTGACCATGAGATGGATCCTATGATGATAACCAAGAGTCGTGTGTAAAGATCCTTAAGACCCATTGTTTCTTAATGGATCGAAACACGATGAGATGAAATATCCTTATATCAGAGATATGATGCAAAATAAAAATCGTACACATGCAGTATCTTCCTACACATGAGCAGATTACAGACATCTGCACCAGACTGACTTGGTGAAAAATGCCTTCCTAATTGAGAGGGAGTATTGATAACTCCATCCAAAATAAAAATTCAAAGAACATCCATGTGAGACTTGGCATGATGAATAATGCCTCCCTAGCTGAGAGGGAGTGTTGATGATTGCAGCTATGTGAGACATTCTCCAGCTTGCAAACCTGTGAGGTGTGGATCATTGCAGCTAAGTGAGTCTTTTTCTCAGTTTACAAACCTGAGAGAAATCCCCAAAGAAGGGTATGTGGTTCCTTCCTAAGACAGAGATAGAAACGTAGAGATGACCTCCTCCATTCAGATAGTTGAAAATAACTCAAGATGAGTATCCAATGGGAAAGGCGATCTGTTGAGTTAGATGTGTTTGTGGATGAGCACAAGGTGAACGTGTGAAATCCAAAAGTGTTGCGTGCATCGTCATGTGAATAGAAATGAAGATGATGTATTAGCCTCCTCTGAGCAGAGGAGTTGACGAGAAGACTCTAGATGATTCTCCTGTGTGAGGCGGTGGGAAAGAAAATCTGTAGAGTGGACGTGTCTATGGACGAGCACAGGTGAATGTGTGAAGATCTTCTTCTTCTGTGTAATGCAATGAACTAGATGTGCCCCTAGTTGATGAGCACTAGTGGGTGTATCAGATCCTTTGATATATATATTTTTCAAGAGTCAGACCTTCCTGTAACCCTAATTGTTATGTAAAGGGTACAGGTCGGCCCCACCTTAATGTGATAAATAATAAATGTAAAATATAATTAATCTGGTCAATATTAATTATAATCATAATAATAATAATAATAATGAATTATAATGTGACTTAGATAGGTCCACCCTATTGAGCCAATAGACACTTATGTTGATAGGACAAGTCTAATATAAGTAAGGGAATATTCCCCACTGTGGAATCATGTCTTTCTTGTGAGTTTGGAAATTTCAGCAAGTACACTTCTTTGGGAAAAGGTGCGCACCTCTTTTGGGCGCTAGAGTTCTAGGGTTTGAAGCACCCTCTTGTGTGCTAAGGTATTTCTTGGTGGTGAAGGTCTTTCTCTTGAAGAATATAGCAAAGGATTTGGCTGGTTTTTCTTCCCTTGTTGAGAAGGGTTTCCCAGGATACATTTTGTGTTCTTGTGCATGGTGCTTCTTCTTGTGATCTTGTTTGTTGCAACATTTATGATTATGGTTAAATGATAAAATGGAATAAACTTCATGCTTAACCTAACACATTCAAAAATCAACAAATGTTCCATCCTTTTTCTTCACAAATAATATTGGGGCACCCCAAGGTGACACACTTGGGTGTATATACCCCTTCTTCATAATCTTTTCAAGTTGCATTTGCAATTCCTTCAATTCTGGTGTACTCATCCTGTAAGGGGTCTTGGATACTAGGGTTTCTCCAGGCATCAGATTGATGGAGAAATCAATGTCTCTTTTAGGGGGTAATCCTGGTATTTCTTTAAATACATCTTCAAACGTTTTTAGGAATACATAATCTTCAATATTTGACACCTTATCTTTAGGTGTCTCTTCCATATTTGCTACAAATATTTGACACCATTTTCTGTAACTTTTCTTCAGCTGCAATGCTTAAATTTCTTTGATGGTTATTGCCCTGGGAATTCCTTGTATTGTCCTTAGGTTCCCTTTCTCATCCAAGCAAGTAAATGCCTTATTATAACAGTCTAGGATAGCATGGTGTTGGTCCAACCAATCCATACCAATTAGGCAGTCATAGGAACCTAAAGGTACGATGTTCAAATATTCCCTAGTGCTCATTCCATTCATGTCCATTGAACATGCCTTAACCATCTCCTTAATTTTTTTGTTAGCTCCGGTAGCCAGCTGCACCAACCAAGATTTTCCAATCTTGCTTCTTAGCAAATGCAATATTTCCACCATCTTAGGATCTATATAACTATGACAAGATCTTGAATCAATTAAAATAACAATGGTTTGGTTTTTGATCTTACCTTCCACTTCAATCATATGTGACTGAAACTTAGTTTGTTTGTTGTTCAGGGTTGCATAGATCCTAAATACATTTATTCCCATGTCTTCCACTGTATCAACTTGTTGTACATTGTGAATAGTCCTCACTTTTTCACCTCTATGAGGACAAACTCTATACATATGATCTCCCCCACAACCCCAACATTGAATAGGTGGATTCCTTGGTCTTTTTCCCACTGTCTCGGTCATTCTGGGTTCTCTAGAAGTTGGTTGTCCCTGAGGATTATTTCTAAAGAATGGTGGCTTAGTCCCCTTCTTCCTCTCTTCCATATTGTTTTTCTTCTTTTCTTCCCAAGATTTTTGGAAAGTTGGCCTTCATTTATGTTGATCATAAAGGAATTTATCTCGCCTTATGGTCTCCTCCAATGTGTTGGGATCATCATATTGTATCTTATCATTGATAAATGATGGTAGCCCACTCAAATACCTTTGAATCTTAACTGGCTCTTCCTTGATGAAAGAAACATACTTTAGCAATTCTAAAAACCTTATTTCATATTCATCTATGGTCATACTCTCAAGCTTGATTTCAAAGAACTCCTTCATTTTATTGTCATAGTATCTCTAGTCAAGTATTTATTTTGAAAATACCTTTTGAATTCCCTCCAAGTAACATTTTTCTCATCAATGTGTTGCACATGCACAAATTGGTTCCACCACATAGATGCCTTTCCCTTGAGGTGATATATGGAAATTATTCCTTCTACATGTCAAGAGTAATTATGCAATTGAAAATACTTCCTCATTCCTAGCATCCATGTCTCTACATCCTCATCCTTCTTGTGCTCACCATCAAATGTAGGAGGCTTGATTTTGTTCATTTCTCCTTGTAACTCATCCACCCCAGACCTCCTCTTATGTTTCCTGACAGGGGATGGACTTGAACTACTATGTGTTTTCCTAGTGGAATGTATTTGGGAGTGATGGTGATGTCTGCCAACACTTCTTGTTCTTCTTCTCTCATCATGAGACCTATGACTTCCTGATTCGCTTGAGTCATTCTCCTTATCCATCTTCTTTTCTATTATGTCCAAGATTTACATTAACTTTATGTTAAATCCCTCTTGTTTCTCCTTGGATTTCATAAGCCTCTCATTATCATCTTTATAACTTTTGACATCCTTTTGCAAACTTGTAATGGTCTCTACCAAGTTCATGCTTTCTTCATTTCCTTCTCCATCTCCATTTGAATTTGTACCTTCATTACCCATATTGAAATACATCCCTATGATCTCCTCTAATCTCATCTTATTGCTTCTAATCCCCTTGTGTATCTTCCATGATTTTGAACTCTGTGTTGATTGTGTTCTGATATAATTGTTGTTAACTCTGCAAAATGTGCAGCCAACAAAACTTGTTAGGCTAAATAATTTAACAAATTCATGAAATTATGTACAATCCTGGTTCAATAATGCATCTGAATTATTTCTTTTGATTTCCTGAAAAATTGACTGCCTAGATCGATTTTATGGGTGAATATTTATAGTCTACTATCCAAGACCTTTCCAACGCCTGCTTCCATGCTCAATTATGAGTCTTGAGCATAAAGTTATGGTTATTTGAAAATTGTCCATTAATTCTTTTGTTCACACTTCAACTTGGTGCAAATTTGCGTTGTAATTATGCATTTTTGCACCTAATCCATTGGAGTTTCGGTAGGAGCTCAATTGGGTTTCTTCATGTACATATTTTGGATATTTTGTCAAAGTTTCACCTCTTTCTGGGTTATGGGATGCTAGTTACAGGCTACTGCAATTCTAAGCCAATTAGTGTTTTTGGTCTGGAATGCTACATGTACATTCTGTGCCATATTAAACATTTTTAACATGCCCAGAATTTTAATTCAGCTACATTATTGTATTCTCTGGTTCAATATATTTCCATAGATTTCTCTTGTGCCTCAATCTGAGTCTGGAGCAGAAAGTTATGGCCCTTCAAACTTAGTTGGGTCTTAAAATTTACCCTCCACTTTTTGTCCTGTAACTTCCTCATAAAAGCTTCATTTGACGAATGGTTTACACCATAGAAATCTCTCTCTGGGGTATTTCATTTGAATTCAAAAACAAAATAGTACACAATTTTTTTGTGGTTTTTGAGTTGCTAAAATCGTTGTTTAGGGCCTCAAAAACGCGTTGCAAAAAGATGACCTTCAAACAGTGTAAAATGTCACATAAATACATTGGTTTCTTGTTGTTGTAGACCATCCAAACGAATTCACGCACACAAATTTGAAAATGTACACCCATATTTAGCATGCGCAGCAACACCATAAGGTATCACATGCTCCGTACCTATAACCAATGTGGATCACTTCTCTATCGCGACAATATCTGGTGCGCACTACTTTTGTGTCGCGTGTCAATATCTACCACGCACATTTTTGGTTCATGCACTAATACCTGTTGCACACAATTTTTGTGTTAATATTTCATGCACATTTCACTCTATGTACCACACCATGCCAAATTTTAGTGCGCTCTCACTGCTCATCATTTATTAAACCATCACGCGGCAGGAATATTCAGCATGCATGCACTACATACCAACATTATGAGTGCACCAACAAAGTTCATTTGCGCTCTGCCAATACTTAGTGGGCACACCACTCATGCCAATATTATGCATGTGCACACAACGCGACATGTGCCACCCAATCTACGCACTATTATTTTTCCGCGCTTCACTAGATTTATTCCGCACATTGCCAAATTTAAGTGCACACACCCGCACACTGTTATTTTTCGCACATCACCAATTCTACATCGTGCAACACAAAATTTAAGTGTGCACACCTGGGCACAATTATTTTTCATGCGTTACCAACTCTGCACCATGCAGCGCCAAATTTAAGTGCACACACCCACGCACCATTATTTTTCGCGTATTACCAACTTTGCACCTCGCAACGCCAAATTTAAGTGCACACACTTGCGCACCAATATTTTTTCGCGTATCTCAACTTGTACTCCGTAGCACCAAATTTTAGCATGCACAGCCACGCACCCTTATTTTCCACACATCAAAATCTTTTCACAGCGCATCATTCATTTTTAGTGTGCACCTTCATTTTTCTGTGCATTAATTCCTCGTGAATTCCACTGCAGAAATTGGGGCTTTTGCCAAACTTTTCCCAATTTTCACCATGGACATTCTGCAACTATGAAATTTGTTCAATTTCACTCTGATAACACCAATTCAACCTCTGCAACAACAAATCGTTGTGGGTTGACATTCCTAGAACGAATTTTTCCCAAACTCAATTCACGAATTGAGAATTTTAATCAACTAATATCGCTCCTTATGTCATGGCTTCTCTGTAACTTCAAATTCGACCAATTCCATGTATGAATTTGCTAGAACAGATATTAAATTAAGAATATCTCACCACTTGGTCAAATTTCTCAAATTTCCCATGAATTTAACAACAAAAATTGGGGCCTTTGTCCAATTCCATGCAATTGTTTTTTTTTTTTTTTACCATGGACGCACTGTAGCTTGAAATTTGGCCACTTCAAAATCAATTCTCTATGAAATTTCACTTCAATTCAACTTGATCAGCCCATCCAGGCTCAGTGTTGAAAACTGGAGCTTTGATACCATATTGTAGTATCCCCAGCATCCTACTAAGTTATACCACAAAAAAAAATTGAACTGTATACAAAATTAAAACATATAGAAACTCTGCAAATACATAGATTCATACAGGATAATAATAAAAATACATGTGCAACACACACAGGAAAAACTCATAAAAATAAATACATAAATAATAATGCAACACGTAATTTAACACACAATTGACACTTATCTTGGTAAAAATATCACCAACTGTGCGCAGACCTTCCATGTTCCTCCCATCCTCAGACCACACTACTCAAAACTCTCAGCAATGTGTCACCCTTGAGCTGGGACTAAACTCCACCCGGGTAAAGGAATTCCTAACTAGGCTGATGTAACTCAAACAACAAGAAAAACTTTGTCACAGGCGCCAGCTCGAACTGACATCCTACAGTCCCTCATTCCCCACATGCATGTGCCACCCCAGGAAGTGTGCCCCTTATCTACTCAACAGTCCCTTGGCTACCCCCCTTCCTTTCCAGGGCTTCAACAACAGGTTAGACAATAAGTCTCAGAGCCCTGTAGTTACAGTTTGGCACCTTCGGGAAATTAATTCCCAACAATTCTATCACCTAAAGATAATAGCTCATGGGCATGACAACTTGCTTCTTCAATCCAGATCCTAAGCTAACCAGGTACAGGAACAGGTACATGTACGGGTACAGGTACAGTGATAGGAAGGTACAGATGAAAACTGAAAGAGTGAGTGCATAATGATGGAATGATTGGAAAATAAACTAAGTCCAAACTATATATATGTATGTTCCCAACTTGACACTTGTCATGTTGAGAACTACTTTGTTCCACTTGTCCCCATCCTTAGAACTTAGGATAAAATAATTATTCATACTTTATACTTTAAGGAATATTAATATAATATATTTTTTTGGCTTAAGCTCCCTAGCTTAGCCCATTATCCTTAACTTTTAGCCTATTTTCCCTAACTAGTGGAGTTTAGTCCTCCATACTCTTTTACATGGTTGGTTTACCATAGTGATGTATTTTTAATTAATATTTGTGTGTGATTACATTTACATTTACATTACAGATATATTGTCATTTATGCATCCCGACTCACCAGCCTCAAAACACAACATATACACAAAGGTTTTTTGGCCTCAAAATCGTGCGCACTTAAATTTGTTGCGCACGATATCCTCGAATGTGCACACTTCATCATTTTAGAGAACAGTGCATATGCACACTATACCATGAAAAGTACACACAAAATGATATCAAACATCTCACCAACTTAAGTACATTTGTATTTACATTTACATTGAGGTTCAACCTAAAAGTATTATATAATATAAAACTAATATATAATACATGGATATGAGTTGAATTATATGTTATATTATATCATGTGATATGCCATGTATAATATAATACTTATGCTTATAGAAGCATAAGTCTTATATTATACATGGCATATCACATGATATAATATATTATATTATATCACGTGATCTATCACATGTATTGTTGGAATATTGGTTGTTGTCATTGATGTCAACCCTAGTCATGGGTTTTGGACCACAAGATTGATGAAGTTATTTGGACATGAAGGAAAATGCACATCCAGATACAACATCCATAGATGGATAGTATACATCATGTTGTTTCCGGTGGTATGTGGAACGTCACATGGATCCTCATGGTTGAGGAGAAATGATTTTTTGAAGATGACAAAGTGAATTGAAAAAGGAAGTACATGTAGGCCCTGAAAATAATTAAAGAAACCTAGTCATGGGTTTTGGACCACAAGATTGATGAAGTTATTTGGACATGAAGGAAAATGCACATGCAGATACAACATCCATGGATGGATAGTATACATCATGTTGTTTCCGGTGGTATGTGGTACGTCACATGGATCCTCATGGTTGAGGAGAAATGAATTTTTGAAGATGACAAAGTGAATTGAAAAAGGAAGTACATGTAGGCCCTG
>SNQJ01S0000035.1:749142-781557 GCA_010110895.2 Picea sitchensis
ATGGTGTATTGTGGTGTATTGGTGTAACTCTTATACTATTGTTCATTTCTCATTGGATATAATTGAATGGTTTAAGTATAAGTTGAAAAAGGTTTTTAAATTGTACTGGATACTGATTCACCCCCCTCTCAGTATCAACATGTATAATATAAAACTCACTTCCACTGGTAAATATAAACTCAACCTCTTTCAACAAAAAAAAAAAATTAGTTTTTAAATTTAAATATAAAGTGATTGATGTACAAATGAATATGAGTACTTTATTTTATATATATTTAAAAGTAAAGTATTCTAAAGTATTTTAAGAGTATTTTATTTTATGGGTATATTTATATCATATTCAAAATTAATTTATGAGTTTTTTTTTTATTATGAGTATTTTTCTTAAAGTATTATTATAATTAATTATGGGTTTTCATCCACTATTTATAATGTGACAAGTAATAATTTTTAACTCAAACAATGTTAATTCGTCTCCAGGGGATGATGTTATCCTCTAAAATGAGATCGGTTATTTTAAAGTTGATTTTGATAATACATGTTTTGTTTTGAGGCTTATTTTAGACCTCAAAATTCTCCAAATGGTCATGTCTTATCTTAGATATTTATGTCAGTTTAGGCCAAAAAGTACTTCTAGTTGAGGTGGAGTTGGTGGGTAATGATGGGGTTGTAAGGAGGCCTGATCTCCAACAGTCCATGAACAATGTTGAAGTTGTCCATATAAAGTCAGAGGTGGTGGACTTGGGCATATTAGAAGCATCTAAGAAAGGTTGTGAGAGTAAGGTTTTAACGAATCAGTATATCCCTGGAACTGTCCCTAAGGTAAGTGAAAAGATCAGAGGCTCACAGGGTGTTGAGGATGGGTTGGTAAAGAGAAGGAAGGAAGTCAAAATGTGTAAATCAAATATTATAAGGTATGAAGCTAATATTGGGCCATGATGGAGCATGTGCAACTCTATCAAGCGACAACATTCGTAGGAAAAATTTATGGTAGACTTATGTCGGAAAAATCAATGAGCATATAGGTGAGAAAGGTATGGAAAAAACAACTTGGTTATGCTTCTATTTCCCTTTTACTAGCTAGGGTTGGATAAATTTTGTCTTTCAGAAAACAAATACAAATAAAACATCATGGACAGGAAATGACATTAGGATAGCTCCATTTTGTCCAAAAAACATTGGACTCTTATATTTGATCCAATGAGAGAGAGGGTTGGCATTTAGTTGTTGTGGGTGAAGTTGCATTCTCTTCTATTGGATTTGTGATGAGAGAGGGCCTCAACTTTGATAGCAAATAAGTTAGGTAGGATGTTGGATATAGATTAAAAAATACATCCACTTGATAGGACTTCTATGGCCAAGATTTGTGTGCAAATGACCCCAAGAGATGGGTTGCCTAAAGGTATAGATATACATGTGGGGAATCATTCATATTTTCAAGATAAAGATTATGTAAAGATCCATTTTAGGTTCTCTATATATCATATGTATGGTCACCTTGGGTGAACATGCCCTAAAAAGGATATGCCTAACAAGGGTGAAAATGTAGAAGAGAGAATGGAGGACATGGAACATGCACATAGCCAATCAGAGGAAAACAATGGGAAGGTTTTTAATCCGTCTCTGTTGAAATATAATTCAATCTCTAAGTACCCTCTTCAATTATTGTTAAAAAAAATATTTCAAGACATAGCTAGTGCCAAAGTACTAGCCTCTAGCCCCCCAAAAAATAGTAGTTAGGGAGCCTGAGTCAAAGCATAAAAGTAGAGTAGGAGGTATTCTCGGTGGTAATGTTGGCCCTTGGTTATGGAAGGAAGCGAAGATCAAGGAAGAAAAGGCGAAATGCGAACTGAGCAGAAGACACGGTGACTTTTACTGGGTCGAAGTGAGCAAAACAGAAGAAAAGATGGAATGAAGCCCGAGAAAGCAAGTCGTTGGATGAGGAGATCGAGGATGATAGATCAACAAGGAAGAAGGATCATGGAAAACTCAGCAAGTGGAAAAATCTATTGTTAGATGCTTTGGAGCATCGTGCAAGAAGGAAGGAAAGTTAGGCTGGTAAAGCCCTGAAAACGCGGGTCAAGTTGACCTAGGGTTTAGACACCTAGGGTTTTGGTATCTAGGGTTTTGACACCTAGGTTTCGACCTAAGGATGTCAGTAGGTGATTGTAATGTATAAATAAGAACCTATATGAGGGAAGAGGGTTGGTTGAGGTTCGAGTTACTCAATCTAGTTGATGTTGGTATGTTGTGAGAGATTATTGTTGTGTGAGAGAGAAGTGCTAAGTGTGAGAGCCTTCTGGTATTGTAAGGTCTTCAGCTGGGTGCGAAGATCAACCCTGCAGCTGGGTGCACCGGGAGGGGAGAGAAAGAGAGGAGAAGAGAGAAGATCTGCTAGCTAAGAGAGAAGACAAGAACTGTATGCTTCATCTTGATATATTATAAAGCACAGTTCTGTGGACGTAACCCTAGAGAGGTTGAACTACGTATATATGTCTTGTGTGTGTGATTTATGTTGTGTTATTTTTCCTTGATATACTGTTATTGCATTGTTGTGATAGATCTGATAGGTGTATGGAGTAGATCTCAGTTGATAAGTGATATATGCATGATGTATTGTTCCAGTATTAGATCCACTTGATATTCCCCTTGGTTGTAGACACTCTTGTCCTGCAACCCCCCCATAGTTGCTTCGGGTGAGACTGCATCTGCTTTGCAGGTGTAGCCAAAAGGGCCAGTAGTTAGGGATTGTTGGTGCGCTCTTGGAGCTGAACCCTGGGTCTGCCCCTATGCCAACAAATGGTTATGTTGTCAAGACCAGAATCTTCTTAAGGGAATGTCAAGGTGGTTCCCATCAAAGAAAGAGATTCAAAAGTGGATAGAGGATCAAGAAAAGGACTTCGTTGAAGCCCAGAACAAGAACCCTAATCTAATTACAGAGGATTGGTTGGAGAGACATATTTTTACTAATATACATGAGATATTCTTTGGAGGAATCCATCAGGAACTATACGAGTGGTTAGCCAGGTTGGCAAATACCCAGTTTGAGGTCAAATATAGACCTCCTGTAGTTTTGACATTGGCATTGATCAAGAAGGTCAAGAGAGTTGATAACGTCATGTCAAGAGTAGTGGATCATTGGTTTGATAGCACCATTGCAGGCTACATCACCGAGTTTGCTGTTGACAGAGTAGAATCATATAGCCAAGCCGAGAGATATTTTTTCAAGGAACCCAGAGGAAAATTTTTACACTTTTTGAAGTTGAGAATCAAGATGTTGTTGCATGAGAAGAACATCTTGAAGATACAATAGATTGGTTGAATCTGAAAAGGCTAATTTTCAAAAATTTGGACAGCGACAACGACACAGAGTCTGGACATACACGCAGTGGGAAAGTGTTCAGAGAAGTTCATCTTGTGAAAATGTTCAAGAAGAACTACAGAGACGAGGGTTTCTACAGTGGAGAAGAAGCAGATCTAACTGACAAAGAGCCTTCAGAACCTGCTAGGGCAAAGGAAGAAGAAGCCAAAGAACTTCATCAGGACGAGCCAGAAACTTCATGAACTGCGCAGACTGTTGAAGTAAGTTCTATTATCCCTCCTGTTGATTTAGTAGTATTAATCAATCAGAGTAATCCAAGCCACCAGAGCATCCAAAGTACCATCATTATTAGTCCACCACATACTCAGTCAGGGACCCTAGGAAGATCTATGGAAGATGAGATGAGACTCCATATCTTTAGGGGAGATGTATCTGAAGATCCTGACCAACACTGGTTCCTATGTGAAGTCGTATGGAATATTAAAAATGTCACCGATGAAGAAGTGAAAAGAACCCAGTTTAGCACTACCCTAAGAGATTGCAAACTAAGTTGGTACATGAATCTTTTCCAAGGACTTGCGCAGCCCAAGCCACTAAATGAGATCAAGAATGTGTTAATTGCATAATTTAAGAAACCTAAGTCGGGGTCCCAATGTATTACAGAACTGAAGGAGATCAAGCAGAAGGTAGCCGAGCCATTTTGGAAGTTTGATCAGAGATTCAAGACCCTAACAGGTCGATTGACTTTTCAGATTCCAGATGAGAAGAACAAGGAATGGTTCATTGCTACCCTCTTAACACACATCAGAATTCCTCTGATGCAGCAGAATATTTCTTCGCAAGATCAGGCATTGGAGATCGCCATGAAGTTAGAATCATCCCCTATGGGAGAATTCAGCTCAGGTATGAGTCAGATCTTGAGTCAACTGACTAGTTTGTCTTTGCAGGTCGAAGATATGAAGAAAGACAAGGGAAAAGATAAATGAGAATACATTTGGTGTGTCAGATACAAATCAGAAGGCCATGACAAGGATCATTTCCCTATATTCCATGAATAATTGGCCTCTAGAGCTCTGAGCCCTTTGAAACAAGTCACCTTACCCTAGTGCAAGGTATGTAGAAATAGGCATTGCCCTAGTGAGTGCTACTACATGCAAAAATATGTTCAGACACTCACAAATTTGTATTGCACGTTCTATAAATCCATGGGACATGATGATAGGGATTGTAGGGCTTATGATCTCATGCATGAAAGGTAAAGAGACATATACAAGATTCAAGGTGAAGTACAACAAGAAGGAAACTCTACGCAGTACAACTCCTCTGGGAGAGGAAACTTCAGTCCTCGCGGTGGATTCAGAGGAAGAGGTCGAGGAGGAGGTATGGGTCGAGGCCGAGGACTAATCATCTATTATAACTATGCACAGTCAGGACACTTGGAAAGGGACTGTCATAACCTTTGCACTACTTGCATCTATTGCAACTCCTTCGAGCATGTTATTGAAGAGTGTTTAGCATTGCTAGGTAAACTTCAAGAGAAATGAGGACCTCAGCAGAACCTGCAGATATAGTTGATCAAAGATGAACCTCGCAGAGAAGATCCTAGATTCGTTGTTATTACTAGAGGCATTGTTACAGGAGATGACAAAATGACCCAAGGGAGGAATACAGAAGATTCAAGAATTAGGAAAGTTGCAGAGAAGACCCAAAACTTTGATGCAAAGAAAGAAAGACAAATATTTGAGGAAGAAAGAAAAAGGTTCAAAGGAGAACAAGGTTAATCATCAAAGACAAGACCACAAGTAAGAGAGTATGGAATTCCACAGGCATTTGATCATTCTTCTTCACCAAGAGAAGGAAAAGAGGTAAGCAAGCTCATGGAATTTCTATATACTTGTGTTAAGTTGATTCAGGATGAGAGCGTTGTACAAGAACTACAAACTTTAATCAGACAATATGAGCTAGGAAAGATAGATCCCTTACTGAATAGGGCAGTACATCAAATTGGTAAGAAGAGAAGGACCAATAAGGAATTACATTTGAATGCTCAAATAGGCGAATATGATATAGATTATGTAGTCCTCGACTTAGGGTCGAAGGTCAATGTCATGACGAAGAAAACCTGGGCACTAATGGGAAAACCAAATTTGATATATTCCCCTATCATGCTTAGGATGGCCAATCAACAAGCTCTAAGTCCATTTGGCAGATTGGAACATGTCCCTGTGGACATTGATGGAGTCATAAAATTTGCAAATTTTGAGGTAATTGAGATAGTTGATGACAATTTCCCTTATCATGCATTGTTAGGAATTGATTGGGCCTTCAATAATTCCACTGTGGTTGATTTAAAGAAGAGACATATGACTTTTGAAAAAGATATCCTTAGGGTCATTGCACCCTTAGATCCAGATGAAGGTCAGCGATACACAGAGCCCCTTAGAGAAGAAGACTGTGCATATGAACTGTAAAATATATACAAATTAACAGCCAGACAACATGATTACATTAATCCTACAACTGATGGAAACTTAAGCTGGCAAAGTGACAGTGTATGCTCATCATACTCAAAAGAAGCACTGGAGAATTGGCAGAATAAAATGTATGAAGTATCTACAAGAAGATGTGCTAGACTAACCAGAGAAGTTCATTGGATCGGCACAACAGTAAGTAACTTACCCACCTTTGATGGTCTAAATCCTTTAGAAACCTTCTTGTCAGACTTTGAAGAGAGTGTACCAAAGCAACAAAGACTGTTGGCGATGGATGAGGCCCTGAAAGAAACCCCAACAAGATGGTGGGGGGCACACAAAAGTAACATTATAGATTGGGTACAGTGTCGTACCTTGATGACAGTGTGGTTCTCAGCACAAGTAGAAGGTTGTGAAGTTCAATACACAGGTCAAAGTTGCCTAAAGGACCATGTGCGAAGCTATGAGGAAGCCTGGAGAAACGTTCCTCAAAGACAGTGGGTACACAAATTCATCAACACACTGGACACAACAACTATCAAATGGTACCTTCAAGCAGAGATGCGCCCTCACTACAGATTGTAAATGTATGACTGAGAATTTTGTAACCACCTTCTTATTTGAAATTCAACATCCTTCAGTAGATCAAGCACTACAAATTTTCAGACATAAATTATTTGAGGAGGCCTCTAGCCTCCCTTTAGAGCAAGAAGAGGATGAATGGACTGCGCCTCTCCATAAACTACAAGGTTGTTACAACATCAATGCTGATGAAGACGATGATCCAAGAAAGGTGAACATTACAGAAACAGAAGGCCAAAGAGATGTGGAAGAACCAGGAATTGAGTTACCATTCATTATACACCCAATCAAGATTAAGAAGTTCAATATTGGAACAGAACAAACATCGAAGCTTGCAAATGTTGGAGATTATTGGGATGTTTCCACTATTGACAAGATTACAAAAATACTACATGAATATCAGGAATTGTTTCCAACCAAGTTCATTGATATGAAGGGAATTAAAGGGCCTATGGGAGAGATGAGGATTCCTTTAAATCTAGATGCAAGACCAGTCAAACAGAGACCTTACAGATTGAACCCTAAATATAAGGAGAAAGTGAATATTGAGCTCGACAAAATGCTAGAAGCAAGGATCATAGAACCTGTCGAAGAGTCAGAGTGGATTATCCCTATGGTGGTAGAAGACAAGAAGACAGGAGAGATAAGGATCTGTGTAGATCTCAAGAAGATAAATGATTCTTGTTTGCATGATCCCTTCCCTACACCATTCACTGATGAAGTGTTAGATAATGTGGGAGTCCAGGAAGTAAATTCTTTTACAGATGGATTTTCAGGATACCATCAGATCTAGATTGCCAAGGAAGATCGCCAAAAGACCACATTTGCAATAGAATGGGGGTCTTATCAGTATATAGTGATGCCATTTGGATTAAAGAATACCCCGACCATCTTTTCCAGGGTGGTGGTCAAAAAATTCAAGGATTTTTTGCATAAATTTCTAGAAGCATAATTTGATGATTGGATTGTTTTTAGTTTATTAAAGAATCATATTGAATGTCTAAGGCTAATGTTGGACAAATACAGGCAGTGCCAAATTTCTTTGAATCTGAAGAAGTGGATCTTATTCTCACCATTTGGAGTGTTGTTAGTTCATATTGTATGCAAATAGGGATTGTTGGTTGATCCATCTAAAATTTCCATTATAGCTGATCTGCCACCTCCTACTTCAGTCAAACAGTTGCACACTATGCTGGGACACACAGGATATTATAGGAATTTCATTAAAGGATATGCTCAGATCACAACACCTATGGAGAAACATTTGAAGAAAGATTGTCAGTTTAGTTGGATAGGAGAATGCCAACAAAGCTTCAACACACTAAAACAGAAAATGGTTACTGCGCCTATTCTGGTTTTCCCAGATTGGACCAAGGAATTTCATGTGCATGTCAATGCATCTTCCATTGCTTTAGGAGTTGTGTTAGAAAAACCTGGTGAAGGAGAGATTAACCACCCATTAGCTTTTTCTAGCAGGAAGCTATCAACTGTAGAGGTCAACTACACCACCACTGAGCGAGAAGGGTTAGCCATGGTGTATGCATTGCAGAAATTTTGCCACTACTTGTTGGGAGGACACTTTAAAATGTTTAATGATCACTCTGCATTGAAATACCTATTCAACAAGCCAGTGTTGGGGAAAAGGATATGCAGATGGCTTCTCCTATTTCAAGAATATGACTTTGAGATCATAGTAAAGCCAGGGAGAATGAACAAAGGTCTTGACCACTTGTCAAGGTTGGAACATGGTGAAGATCCGACCAGTTTGGAGGATGCACTACCAAATGCATAGCTACTGGCCATTAGAAATATCGATGAATATACAATTCCTCAGAAGAAACAGCTAGTAGTGCATGCTGCAGAATTCTCACTTATAGCTAGACATCTGTACAAGATGGGACCTAATGAGATATTGAGAAGGTGTGTTATGGAGGCAGAGAACCCACTGATCCTCACAGAAGCTCATGAAGGCATCGCCAAAGGACATTATGCAGGTAAAGAAACCATGTAGAAGGTTCTGAGAGCTGGCCTTTGGTGTCCTACCTTACACCGAGATGCTAAAGACTATTCCAGAGCCTGCAATGTATGCCAAAGAGTTGGAAAACCACCCAAAAGAGATGAAATTCCACTAGCACCACAGTTGACCCTACAAGAATTTGAGAAATGGGCCATTGATTTCGTGGGACCTATAAACCCACCAGGAAAGCGTACAGGAGCAAGGTACATAATTACAACAACATAATACTTGACCAGATGGGTTGAAGCAAGAGAAGTTAAGGATTGTAGTGCAACCACAGTTGTGCGCTTCATATTTGATGACATCATAACTAGGTTTGGATGCCCAAAGATCCTTATGAGTGATCAAGGCACACATTTCATAAATAAAACTGTTGAAGCCTTGACAGAGGAATTTCCAGTCCGCCGTCAAAAGAGCACACCTTACCATCCACAAGAAAATGGGACAGTGGAAGCGTTCAACAAGATCTTGGAGACAACACTAACCAAGATTTGTAGTGTGAACAGGGATGACTAGGATTTAAGAGTACCAGAAGTACTTTGGGCCTATAGAACCACTTGCAAGAAGTTAACAATGCAGACCCCCTTCAAGTTGGTTTATGGTCTCGAAGTTGTTTTTCCCATGGAATACTTGGTGCCAAGCTTAATAATTGTTGCCTTTACATATATGCATGACATTGGTGTTGTTAAAGAGAGGCTTTCACAGTTGGTCGAATTGGAAGAAGACAGATTTGTTGCAGGATTCCATCAAAAAGTACAGAAGGAAAGAGGGAAGGCCTACCATGACAGGCACATCAAGAAGAAGACATTTAAACAAGGTGATTTGGTACTGGTATATGACAGTAAGTTCATGAAGCATCTTGGGAAGTTCAGAACACATTGGCTCAGACCATATGAGGTCGCTAATGTTACAAAAGGAGGAGTTGCGCAGTTGAAGACTTTAAAGGGAGAGTGGAAGGAAGGATTAGTGAATGGGATCTGGCTGAAGTTGTACTATCACAACCAGTTGCCTCACATCTCTCAGTAGAAGCATAAGGAAAAGGGTCTAGGTACTAGGTGCAGTTGAAACTGGGTACCAGACATAGAAAAGACAGTCTGCACAAGGAGGATGAGGAGGCATCGCACAAAAAGCAAAGGTTTCTCTATACAGTCTGAAGTCGAAGTAAAATAGGAATCTCTGATCTAAAGTGCCTCGGGACGAGTCACAGGTGAGTGTTGGGGGCCTATTGGCCCTTGGTTATGGAAGGAAGATAAGATGAAGGAAGAAAAGGTGAAATGTGAACTGCGTGGAAGACATAGTGACTGTTATTGGGTCGAAGTGAGCAAAAGAGTAGAAAATATGGAGTGAAGCTCGATAAAGAAAGTCGTTGGATGAGGAGATTGAGGATGATAGATCAGCAAGGAAGAAGGATCGTGGACAACTCAGCAAGTGGAAAAATCCATCGTTAGATGCTTTGGAGCACCGCGTGAGAAGGAAGAAAAGTTAGGTTGGCGAAGCCCTGAAAACACGGATCAAGTTGACCTAGGGTTCAGACACCTAGGGTTTTGGTATCTAGGGTTTTGACAACTAGGTTTCGACCTAAGGATGTCGGTAAGTGATTGTAATGTATAAATAAGAACCTATATGAGGGAAGAGGGTTGGTTGAGGTTTGAGTTACTCGATCTAGTGGTTGTTGGTATGTTGTGAGAGAATATTGTTGTGTGAGAGAGAAGTGCTAAGTGTGAGACCCTTTTGATATTGTAAGGTCTTCAGCTGGGTGCGAAGATCAACCCTACCGCTGGGTGCACTAGGAGGGGAGAGAAAGAGAGCAGAAGAGAGAAGATCTGCTAGCTAAGAGCGCAAACAAGAACCATATGATTCATCTTAATATATTATAAAGAACAGTTATGTGGACATAGCCCTAGAGAGTGGATGAACCACGTGTATTTGTCTTGTGTGTGTGATTGATGTTGTGTTATTTTTCCTTGATATATTGTTATGGCATTGTTGTGATAGATCTAATAGGTGTATGGAGTAGATCTAAGCTGATAAGTGATATATGCATGTTGTATTGTTCTGGTATTGGATCCACTTGATATTTCCCTTGGTTGTAGACACTCCTATCCTGCAACCCCCCCATAGTTGCTTCGGGTGAGACTACATCTTCTTCGCAGGTGTAGCCTCAAGGGCCAGTAGTTAGGGCGTGTTGGTGCGCTCTTGGAGTTGAACCCTGGGTCTACCCCTATGCCAACAGGTCCCTATCCCTTTTCCTAGAATAATCCCATAACCTTTTATAATGTGATTGACATGAAGGATTTCAACAAGAAAAATAAGAAACTATCATAGGATACCCCTCCACTAGTGGATTTTGACACTATAGTTGATCAAGAGGAGTTAAAAGAGGTGGAATTTTTTTATTGTAGGATAAGATATCCCTCTTAAAAGTATTCCCTCTATAAAGGGGGTAAAGGTTCAAAAGTCCCATGAAGGATTTCCATCCCAAGTTATACGAGGCACTTCTATGAGGGGGGGAAGACCATTTCAAAGAAGAAGGAAGTAGAATCCACAAATAGTATTAGTACCATGTACTCATCAAATGAATATTTTATTCCAAATGGAAGTAAACATTTCCATTTGAGATCAACTAAGAAAAATGGTATAGCATTGGAGGATGAGGGAGTAGAAGGAGATATAGGTATGGATCAGAGTGAAGGCCAGGATGGTTCTAGAAGGAATTTTTACCTCTCACAAGCAAAGAAACAAGTAAACAAAGAAGTCATATCTAGCAAACAAATTACTATTCAAGGAACCCTTAGAGCAGGAAAAACCCACTATAAGGGTTCAAAATGATTGCATTCTCTTATAATATAAGACACCTAGGGAGTGCCTACAAAAGAGACTTCCTGAAGAGAATATTTGTATAAAATAGCCCTAAGGTGATGTTGATTCAATAAAAAATCATGGAGGCTAGGAAGGTAAAATATTTGTTAATGTTTAATCTTCCTAGGTGGAGTTTTAAAGCACTTAGTGCTAAGGGGAAATCTGGGGAAATGAACTTGGGAGATGGGTTGCCTGAAGGTATTGATATCCAGGTGGGGAATTCATATAATCAGAAGTTATATTATGTAAATACTTGTTTTAGGTGTTATATCTATCATATGTATGGTGACCTCAAGCGAACATGCCCTAAAAAGGATACGCCTAACGAGGTTGAATATGTAGAAGAGAGAATGGAGGACATGGAACATGTGTATAGCCAGCTAGAGGAGGATAATAGGAAGGTTTTTTATCCCTCTTTGTTGAAAGGTAAGGCAATCTCTAAGGACCCTCTTCAATTATTGATTAAAAAATATTGCAAGACATAGCTAGTGCCAAAGTGTTAGCCTCTAACCTCCCAAAAAATAGTAGTTAGGAAGCCCAAGTCAAAGCATAAACATAGAGTAGGAGGTAACATTTTCCTGGTATTCCCTCTCCCTTTACCTATAATAATCCCTTAACCTTTGTGGATGTGATTAACATGAAGGATTCGAACAAGAAAATGAAGAAATCCTGACAAGATGCCTTTCCGTTGGTTGATTTGGACATCATACAATTAATCAAGAGGAGTTAAAAGAGGTGGAAATTTTTCCTGACAGAGTAAGATATCCCTTTTAAAAGTATGCCCTCTAGAAAGTGGGTAAAGGTTCCAAATTCCCATGAAGGATTTCCTTCTAAATCTATAGGAGGGACTTCTACTAGGAGGGACTTCTACAAGGTGGGGAAGATCATTCCAAAGAAGACATAAGTAGAATCCACATATACTATTAGTACTATGTACTCATGAGACAAATTTTATTGTTATTGGAAATACAACTTAGCATTTAAGATAAAATAAGAAAAAAGGGTATAGTATTGGAGGATGAGGGAGTAGAAGGAGATATAGGGATGGATCAGAGTGAAGCCCAATATGGTCCTGGAATAAAATCTTACCTCTCACAAGCAAAGAAACAAGTAGACAAAGAAGTCTTATCTAGCAAACAAATGATTATTCAAGGTGCTCCTAGAGCAAGAAAATCCCACTATAAGGGTTCAAAATGATTGTTTCCTCTTATAATATAAGATGCATGGGGAATGCCTACAAAATAAAATTCCTAAAGAAAGTAGTTGAAGAAAATAACCCTAAGGTGATGTTCATTCAAGAAACAATTATAGAGGCTAGTAAGGTAAAATATTTGTTAATGTCTACTCTTCTTGGGTGGAGTTTTGAATCACTTATTGCTAAGGGGAAATATGGGGGTCTAGTTGTAGGATGATACAAGACCCTCCTCTTTAAGAGTGCAACCTTTACCCAAAATGTCATTTGTCTTGAGTTGTTCTCTCTATGTCTAGATTCAATTTTCAATATGTTTAATGTTTATGGTCAATTCTTGGCTAGGGAAGTTTTTTGGGAGTCCTTTTTTGGGAAGCTAGAACTGGGGAGGGATAATGTCATTGTGGGAGGAGATATGAATTTGAAATTAAGACAGAGAATTGTAGGGGGGAGTGTTCATGTTTGGATTGGTCACAATCCCAACAACAACTTCATGAGGATAAAATATCCCCCTACATTTTTATAGAAGTGGTACTCCTATGTAATATGTTGGAAGATTCTTTGTATGGTTCTATGATGGATGCAAAGGGTGAATGCTAAAGACCAAACCCTAAAATATCTTCCAAGAAATCTTATATATACAAATGTACAACCCTTATATACAATTATATAAATATGCAAATATACATCATCTCATTTAAACAAAGAAAGGATAAAGTGTGGCAGTAGAAATGTGTGTCTACAAGGTTTTGGAGTCTCCTTTAAACCAACATTCTGCCTTTCTTGTAAAATCAAATGAACCTAGAATCTGCTCTGACTTTTGCAAGATGAAGTAAAAATAGACGGGTCTTCAAAGAAATTTAGATGAGTATTTATTTTGGAACTCAAAAACAAAATTGATAGGAAATACATTTGAAATCACATTCTTTCAACTCAAGTCTGAGAAATCACTAATGTAATGCCCCAAAATAGTTCTTTGCAAGATAAATTTATAGCAATATCCCAATACGACAAGTTCAATAATGTTTGGAACAAGAGAATTGAAAAAGAATCAACAAGGTATCAATGAAAAGTACATGAACTAAAATGAACTACCTCTACTTTTTACAAGCAGGGATTGTGCTCCTTTGGACCTGAAATGTTACAAGATGACTAAAAATTTCTAGAGAAATAATTGCTCAGACCCAAATCTTCATGTTTTCCATACATGCATGGAAGATTTGATGGAAAGAAACAAAGGAAGAAAATGTAGGGAGAAAATTTTTATCAATCCAATTCACATAATCTTGGAAAGATATATGTTTGCTTCTTGCAAACTCTTCACTGTTGTAGAAACTTCATACTCCCACCCTCTTTGATGGTGTCTTCTTTTGCTTTTTAAAATATGCTCTCAAAACTTCTTGAAGTATTAGGATTTTGTCTACAATTTTCACACGCTTTCTTTTTGGAATAAACCACTTTAATTAATGCTTCATTGAATCCTCATTAACGACTTTATATCATTGACTTTCATTCCTAGAAGTGGGGCCCATTTCATCTTTAATAAAATAAATTTAATAAACTTTTATTTTCAAATTTTCAAGTTGACTACCTTTTTAAAAGTGGATTGTGTTTTAATTTTTTGAGCATGACATTTTACCTCTCAGCCATGGAAACCATTCAAGGATTAATTTTCATCATTCCATATTTCCAATGAGTCCTCCTAAGCAAAATTTGGAGTTATGGATCTCAAGTTATAGCCTCTGGAAGTCTAGGTTCCAAACAAATTTACCAACAAACCATGGAAACAAAATAGATTTTATTTTAATTTTTGGGAGAATTATGGCCAAATTCAGCCCTTAAAACTTATTTCGTTGTCTTCTTCGTCGAATTGACTTTCCAACGAGGTATATTTTTCACAAAACGGACACCCATATCTTGAGTTATGAACTTTTGAAGGTCGTTGCTCAGTAGTCGCCCATTTAACTCATGGATCAATTTTAGCCATTGATCAAAATCCGCCCTTTTAAATCCCACTTTCATTGTGGTAGTTGAAATTTTGGTGTTTATAATGAAAAATATTCCATACTCTTCATGTGGAACAAAGGAGATTATGGAATTCAATCCTTAACAAAATTCATGACTTAATAAAAATTTTGATGGCCCACTTGCCCAGTCAACGCCCATTTAGTGTCCATGTCATCACCCAGTCAGCATCCAATCATAGCCCATGTGTCATAGTATAATAATATGCCACATGTCATGACATTATTGGTCACCACATGTCTCAATTGGATAGGGTGGATAATGTGTCATGTGTTTCAATGTGATAGGTGGAATAAAACTTAGGAAAAATATTAAGTATGGGAGAGTGGGAGATGGATGAGAGGAGAGGGGAAAGTATGGTGGGTCTATGGAGTGTCGCGGGGGTGGAGTGTCGTGGCATATTAAGGGGATCGGATGTGGAGTGGAATTGGGTTTGGAGTGATAAGGAGTGTCGCGACATCGTGGGTCTGTGGGGGTGAGGTCAGCGTCCATGTCATTTCCCAGTCAGCGTCCAGTAATATCACATGTGTCACAGTATGATAATATGTCACATGTCATGATATGATTGGTTTCCACATGTCTCAATTGGATAGGGTGGATAAGGTATCATGTGTTTCAATGTGATAGGTGGAATAAAAATTAGGCAAAAGGTTAAGTATGGGAGAGTGGGAGATGGACAATTGGTTTCCACATGTCTCAATTGGATAGGGTGAATAAGGTTCCATGTGTTCTTTCATCGTGATAGTAACAAAAACAGCAAAGGTTAAGTATGGGAGAGTGGGAGATGGACAAGAGGAAAGGGGGAACTATGGCGGGTCGTTGGAGTGTCGCGGGGGTAGAGTATCACAGCGCCTGAGGGGATTGGATATGGATTGGAATCGAGTGTGGAGTGATAAGGAGTGTTGCGGCGTCATGAATCCGTGAGGGTGATGGGGTATATGGGAGAGTGAAAAAAGGAGGAATGGAAAATAAATCAAGTAAGGTGAGAGTATGGGAGATGGATGAGAGGAGAAGGGAGGTAGGATGAGTGATAAGGTAAGATAGAGGATTGTATTCAGATGTAGGGGATTGGAGGTGGGGGAAGAGTCAAGTGAAGAGAGGGGGAAAGGAATATGGGGAATAGAATAATTAAAGGGAACAGATCGATCGGACGGAGGATTGGGGGTATGGGAATGGGAGTGGAGTGTGAAGTGGAGTATGAAAACTTGAAAATATTATAAGTATGGAGAATAGGACAAGAGGGAGAGAGGGGGAGTGATGAGGTGAGGAGAGAGGATCGGATTTGGGTGTTGGGAGTGTGAAGTGAGAAGAAGGGGCTTGGGATCGTGCAGGGGAGATGAGAGGTGGAATATGGAAATAAGAAATAAGACTAAGTATGGTAGAGTGGTAGAGTGTAGGAAGGATTGGAATATGGAAATAAGAAATAATACTAAGTATGGTAGAGTGAATGAGAAGTAAAATTATTATGAGAGAATGAAAGAACCAAGACTTAGCACTCCATTTCTCTTCTCAGGATAAGTATGGAGAAGCGAGACTAAGAAGTATTCGAAGACTAAGTACCAAGAATGAGACTAAGTATAAGAGTTGAAACTTAGTGTCGAGAGGGAAACCAACTATGTTGCACATGAAAAAAGTTCTCTTCTAGAAAAAAACGTGGATATCTTGAGCATACAAACTCGGATTTTGAATTTGCAAAATGTGTGACGAATTTGAGACTGAGGGATACACCGTGAATTGTTAATCGTTCAAAATTTATTTATTCTAATATCAAAAATGTTTTATTACTCCAAAGAGAAGAAAATCGAGGTGACTAAATTGTTGATCAACATGAAGCTAGAATGATGGACCCTTTGGGAATTTTTCCTTCAAAATATTAAGGATGTGGGTCCATGTGACATAGAGACATTGATTTTTATATTTACCTAGAGAAATAATAGGGTGAGAGATGGGGATGTCTCCAAGAGACTCAATATATTTCTTGTCATTGAAAAAATATTTGACAATATGGGTAGCATAAGATCATGGAAGCCTAGTGGATTAGCTTGAGTGGTTAAGTGTTGTGATTTAAAAGTAGAAGGTGTTGGAGTAAAGTCCCTGATATGGTTGGCTCTATGTATTTTATTGGCCTCACTCGATGTCCTCGCTAGGTTAGGTTTACAAAATTGCAAATGGTCGATTTACCCTAGGTACCATCCTTAGAATGAGGGGAAGTGCCTGAGGTTTTCCCAAGAATTATAATTTGAGGAAATAAAAATAATAATATTGTGGATAGGAGAAGGAGTGAATTCTTATCATGTCCCTATATTTCTTCAAGTGGGGGATACTATCCCAAAACCCTCGGGTCCTTTAAAGTTCAATTATTATTAGCTAAAGGACCCTTAGTTTAGAGAATTGATTTGAAATTAATGGAGGCATTATGATAATAAACTAGATTCAATAATGTTCTAGTTCAGTGATGAGTTAAAAATAATAACAAAGAAACCTATTGAATGGAAAAAGGTCAGATTCAAGGATTCATAAGAGCATATTTGGAGCTTGGAAGAGGATATAACAAATTTATTCAAATCACATATGAATGGCTTTTTTATTAATGCATAGTTGAAGAATCTAAAACTAAAGAAGCTATTAAAAAGGAGTTATTAGATTGGGAAGAAGAAAAATGGAGACATAGGAGCATAACAACATGGATAGCTCAAGTTGATAAGAATACTATATTATTTCACAACTATGCCAAAATGAGGAAATATATAAATGTTATATGAAGCATAAAGGATGAGAGAGGGGATTAGGTTCACAGTTTCAAGGGTATTGCAAGAGTGGGCATCAACCATTTCAATAATGTTTTTAAGGAACCACCTAGGACCAAGATATTTTAGATGATAGTTTTCTTCCCTAATTTTATAGGGTGGGATCAAAATAGGACCCGTATGAATGAGGTCCCCATGGAGGAATTACAAGTGGTTATTGATTCTTTCTAGAAATATAAGAGACATGGATATAATGGTTGATCTATTGAATTGTTTAAAGGGTTTGTAGATTTGATGGGTAAGGATTTATTAATGGTTGTGGAGGAATATAGGAGATTTGGTAAGGTTCTAGGGGATTTTAATTCTACCTTCTTAGCTATGATCCCTACGAAAGATGTTATTAATTTTTTTGAAGGTTTTAGACCCGTTTCAATTCATAAGGTTTTGTACAAGATTATTTCTATGATATTGCCAAAATACTTAAGCCTTTGATATATCCTACTATCTCAAGTGACCAATTTGGATTTTAGATGGTAGACAAATTCATGGGGCTATATACATAGCTCAATAAGGTCTACACTCTATAAAGGTAAATAAGAAATCCTCCTTCATAATTGAACTAGACTTATCTAAGGCATATGATAAGGTTATTTGGTCGTATCTTAGATTGATGATGTTACATGTAGGGTTTTCGAGTGAATTTGTTAACTAAGTGGAGGGATGTTACTCATATATTTATTTGTCATTGTTGATTAGTGGCTCAACTTCTTCCTTTTTCCAGCCTTGGAGAGGTCTAATGCAAATTTGTCCTCTTTCACTCCTCCTCTTTATTATTATAGCCGATGTTTAAGAAAAATTGTCCTCGATGAAAAAATTTCTAGAAGACGGAAAGGTATCAAGTTAGGGGTTCATATATCTCTAACCCGTTTGTTATTTGTAGATGATGTCTTACTATTTGGAGATGGATCCTTAAGGGATGCAAAATCTATTCACCGTGCTTTGGAGTTGTGTTGTAACCCCACAGGGATGGAAGTGAACCAACATAAATCTTTCATAATGTTTCTTATAGTTGTGGAAGGCTAGATAAGATCTATAAAAGAATGCTCCCCTTTTAGGAAGGAGATTTTCAGAGTGGACTCAAATACCTTGGGTTTGAATTAAATCCAATGAGTATGGATCTTCAGACTAGATATGGACTTCTAGTAGGATTGATAATATAGTTACTTCATGGTATATTGGGTGGATATATTTAAGGGGAATATTAACATTGGTGAAGGATATGCTAGAAGCCAACCTTATCTATTGGAAGTCACTTGCTTATATTCCCAAATGCATTTTGCATAAGATTAAGAGAAATATTTCCATATTTTTGTGGATTGGAAGGCGTGCAAAGGAGAATATGGATCTAGTTAGATGGGAGAGGTTAGAAATGACTAACAAGGGAGGGGGTTGGGGCCTCAAGAAAGTATTTCGTTTCTCCAAGGCTCTTTCTACCAAAATTTTATGGAAGGTGATTGTAATTTCTAGTCTATGGAGGGATGTCTTGGTCCAAAAATATATCCACCCACTATAAATTATGGAATGGATTAGGAAACCTATCAAAGCCCATACTAATGCATCTATTGTCTCAAAAGCATTGGTCCTATCCTTCCTATTGGTAGGGAAGTGGCTTGTTTAGAAGGTTGGTGATGGGAAGAGCATCATATTGTGGATGGACCCCTATATAGATTGGGGGGAAGATTAATGTTTATATGTAGATCTATAGACCTCTCTAAGATCCTTCAACAAAACTTCATTACTAAGATTAAAGGATGGGGATGGCCCATTATTATGGGGAGGAGGTTGGTTAATGTTTGAAGCTCTTATTTTGGAGAATTTAGAAGCAAAAGAGTGGGATACATTTGTTCAAAAATTGGCATCTAGTAACATCTATCTTAGGCAAGAGGAGGACAAGAAATCTTCTTGATGGTTTCTACACAACCAAGACTAGGTACAGGTTATGTTTTCCTCTAATTAGGAGGAGAATTCTCTTTGGTGGTGGAAGAAGGTCTAAAAGAGTAGGGTTCCATTAAAATGCATCTTGTTTCTATGGATGTTTCTCTCCAACAAAGTCCTTGCTAGGGATAATTTTCTCAAACAATCCTTTGAGTATCATCGATGGTGTCCACTATGCAAAGTTGATGCATAGATAGTTTTTCATATGTTGCTTGGTCATGCTTCTCATTGGAAGTGTGATATGAAACAATAATACTCACTAAATTGATTGGATCTTGGAGAGGTAATTCCTTAGAAGATATCCTTGAATCTTGGTGGGAGAGTAAGAGATTAGAATAATTTGAAGCACTACTTTTGTTGGTCTTTTGGGTCATTTGGAAAGCTAGCAATGGGATTTTTTTGAGGAAATGTCAATCTCCCCCTTATATATTTTTTATAATATAAAACTTTCTTTTGAAGGTTACAAGAATGAAATCAAATTTAAGGTCTTGAGGTAGATTAAGAATTTACATATCAACATGTCCAAGCCATGTCAGTTCTTTGATAATGCTTATGAAGTAAATTCCAAGAAGTGTGGGGTGAGAGGCACCCTACTCCTTTATCAACATAATTTATTTTCCTTTTAATGTGTCTTAGGATTTGGATCTAATAACATGGCTAACATTAAGACTATCCTACTACTAGTGGAGATTGCTGTGGAAAAAGGAATCCATGATTTTCGTATATTTTGTGACTCAATTTATGATCCACTAGATTTTAGGGCAGAGTAGGAATTTAAATTTGTCCCTAGATCATCTTGTTAGTAGGATCAAAGAGATTATGAGTAGCAGGGAAAAATTCTCTTGTTCTCATATTTTCTGAGAATTAAATGTTGTTATAAATGGATTGTACAAGAGGGTTGTGAATGCTCCAATAAGCCTACTAGAGATAACAAATTATAGTGAGTAGGAGCTAGATGTTATGATTTTAGACAAATATTTGTTTGATGTTTTGTTACTCTATGGAATAGACATATATGTGTCTTTACATGAATTGGTTTAAGTGGCCAACAATGGATTAGATTGACCCTTTGGTTTCTTTTAGAGACAATGTTTGAAAATTATAGCTACATAGTTATCTAACTTTTAGTTGATAGATATAGTTGTAGAGCTTGGAGATATTTTGTTCTTAGACATGGTTTTATATTATAGAGTTGGAAATAATACATTTTTTTTTTGTTTTAGTGTCCTCAAATACCATGCTAAATGTAATTTCATAGTTCCTTCTTGAAATAAAGGAAATTACAATTTTTTTCCTTGAAAAAAATGTTCTCCTTTGTGTGTCATTCTTGTGGCTCATAAAACCATCAATATAAGAGAAGTATACTAAGAAAAGTATGGCTATACTTACAATTTATAAAACCCTTAATAGAAGAGAAGGAAAGTCAACAACATGTGGCGATCTTTATGACTCACAAAACAATTAGTAAAAGAGAAAGAAAATCAACCACATGTAACCATGCTTATGACTCACAAATTTGTTGTGGCTTATAAGACCCTAAATAAAAGAGAAGAAGAATTAGAAACATGTGGTCATGCTTATGGCACAATAAAACTCAAGATAAAATAAGGAAATTAGAGCATGTGTCCATGATTAAGGCTGGCAACCCATAATAAAAGAGAATGAAAAATAGTACCACGTGTTCATAATCATGGCTCATAAGTCCCTCAATGAAAAAAAGGAAAACAAACAACATATTTCCTCACATATGGCTCTCAAACCCTCAATACAAGAGAATTAATACTAGCCTACTCCCTAAAGGTGAATAGGAATGCTGAAGTAATTCAAGAAATTTTTCATATTAATATTATTAATAAAAATCATAAAGATATTGTGATTGAAATTATTTTATTCGAAAAAACTTGAGGTGCAAACCTTTCCTCAAGTTTTTCACTCGAAAAGAGGTCCACACCTCGAGAGATTTAATCCTTCTTGACGCTTGATAGATCTAGGGTTAAGATGGATGTAGGTTGGTTTAGTTATTTTAAAACAAATAAAGTGGATTATAATAAAATCATTATGTAGTAGAAAACATAAGAATAAAGTGAAAACATTCTAATAATGTGGACATAAGAATAAAGAGGAAATTTGTGTGACAAGCTGCCCCAAAGCTACTATTTTATCCTTTTCCTCGCTTGGAAAATTAATTATAATTTGAACAGTCTTAATTTATTCCATTGATTGGTTTTAACACCATTTTCCCTAAGTGTTTTCCAACAAGGAGAATTGTTTGTGACAAGATTCCCTTCAGCTACTATTTTATATTTGTCTTAATTTATTCAATTAATTGATTTGTAACAACATTCATTCTAATTTTCTCTCCCATGATTATGAAATAGATGAATAAAATGTCATTTATCCATCGTTGAATATTTAAACAATAATCCAATAACCACCTCTGAAACATCAGCATACAAAGCAACAAACCACCTTTCTACAAAATAACATGGAAAAAGAAATATAGACAATTATCTATCGCACTCATAACTCAACTTGATTCCAAATGAAAACATGAACTGCATTTATCCTTGAATATCTAAATTAATTATTGTTCATTTTATATAAATCATGGCTACATGTCGCCTTTAACCTTGACTCTTTGTGCATATCTAATTTAAATATTTTATTTTATAAGTAAGGTTTTTCTATTCAACTATTAATAAAATGTACAGATATGTTTATTGTCCTAATTGTTCCAGATATCATAAGGTTTTTCAAGCAAAACCCAAAAAAATCCATGTTTGTTGGGTTGCCTAGAGAGGGAAACCAAGCCAAAATTAAAGCCAAAATTATAACCAATTATGATTGTAAACAACATAAATTATATGAAGCTAAATAACAAGGATGTTAGACAACCATAAAGGATAAACTTGAACATCTGAAAAAGAAAAGACCCATACGGAGCCTCACCAAAAATAATAAATCTATTTCATTCATAGAAGGGAGGCACTTAAGGAGCAGGTGAGGAGGTGTTGGCCTTGAGTCTTGTATCCATAGAAGACCCATCTTGCATATGTCCATCCCAAGTATCCTAGAAAGAGCCATTGTTTCCATTAACAAGCCAATAAACCATTGTTATGAGAATCTTGTTCTGATATTCCAAATCCTTCAGACGTTGCTTAAATTTCCTATAGTATTGGTCCTTGGGAAGAATTCCTTAAGCTACCATGGTCACATTGTGCCAGTATAGCTCCATATTCCTATAGAATTTGGATTCCCTTGTTCGTGTACATACAAGGTCCAGAATGATATCCCCCACATGTGCATCGACCTCTTCATCTTCCTAGGAAACCAGAACAATCTTCACATCATCTTCCAAAGTTAGCATGGCAGCCTAAGCTTCCTGAGGAACCGATGCAGCATAGAACTCTGCATCTTCCACCGCAGCCAGGGTTGCACAATTTTGGCATATTGGAGTCTTCCTTGCACGAGCAACGCGAAGGGCCATGGAACCATTCAAGATAATAATGGAAATGTGCCATATATAAGCTCGAGAAGGCACAAAAATCAGATCAAGATTGAACCGGAGGTTGAACAGAAGCCAAAAAAAAGGGTCAGAGTGAGCCATAGAATGCCCTTGTTCCATGCTTAAACGATAAACTAACATCATGGTAGAAAGAGCGTAATGTACAGAGATACCAAAACCACTATCAGTCATAAACGGAAACTTAACTATGAATTGTCTAGAGATCATCATGCTAGTCCATTCCAATCTTCTCCCACTCCATGAATTGAATGCCTATGCATCTATCATAATCTCTCCCATGTGGGAGTGGCATGTTTGACAAGATAGGGCATGTTGCCACCACATCCTTCCCATCGTCATCCTTCACACCAAGTGTCACCCAATTTGGGGGATATCTAATTTAAATATAAACCACGGTTGTTTGTACATATATATTTAAATAATTGGTTATTTTATATAAATCATGGCTCACCTTTAACCTTGTCTCTTTGTGCATATATATTTTAAATATATGGTTATATTTTTTTTTCGAGCAAGAAAAAGCATCATATTTCATTGACAAAAATATACATATTTTGGTCCTTGAAAGGATTACTTTCAAAAATTAATATTGTTCCTTTCCAATTGAAAAAATGATTGTTTCTATATCTAATATCCTCTCTTTTCTATGTGTTTTTCTTTACAAAATAGCAAAAATCATTCATAGTTTTCGTTTCTTCTACTCATTCATACATATTTCCATTACAAATAAAAATTCATACCTTCCATAAGATGACCGTCGAAAAAATATTGAAACTAAAAGGTTCCATCCTGTAGCTCAAGCGCGTCTTTGGATAGCTTGTCAGCTACAGTATTAAGCTCATGATATATATGTTTAAAAGAGTACCATTCTAAGGCTGAGAGAAAGTCCTTAACCCAAGTTTTATGAGTTGCAAGACAAGCCACCATGATATCTCCTTTACCATTAACCCAATCAAACATTATTTTGGAGTCATCATACAACTGGACCTTTCATAGATTTAGATAATTTACCATAAGCATGAGTTCCCACATAGATGCAAGCTTGACTCTAGTATTCGTTCCACATCCTAGAGCGAATAGGATATTGTAATAATTATTTTCTAATATAAAGAGCACCGCACTCGCTCCACACCACGTTGGATGGCCTTGATTGTCCCCATCGAAGAAACTCCATGGAAATTCCTTATCTATCACTCGCTCAACAATATTTCTATGTTTCTGAGGTTTTTCCTTCACCAAATTCTCACTAGACATATTTTGGACTAGACTGACAATTGCTTCCTCTGAGATGAACTTGTTTTAGAAAATGCACGAATTTCATGCATGTTGATCTAATAGACCATTTTATGGTCTTAAGGTCAACCTCACGAGGATATGAATCCTCTTGTGTTTTTAGAGAGGTGGTATTCCTCTTTGGCTAAAATATTGGAAGATTATTTGTATGGTTTTGCAATGAATGTAAAGGGTGAATGCTAAAGAGAAAACCATAAGATATCTTCCAAGAAATATAATATATACAAATGTAAAACCCTTATATATAGTTATACAAATATACATCATATCATTTAAAGAAAATATAAGATGAAGTGTGTCAACGGATTTTTTTTTCTACAAGGTTTTGTAGTCTCCATTCAACAGACAATCTTTCTTTCTTGTAAGATAAAATGAACCTTGAATCTACTATGACTTTGCAAGAAGAAAGGAAAAACAAAGATGGTCGTGTCATCAGAGAACTTTAGGAGAGTGCATCATTAAAACTCAATAAAGAATATGATAGGCACACTTTAAACATATCACGCTCAAAATATCAAGTCTGGAGAGGTCATTAAAGTTATGGCCCAAAATATATCTCTATAGAGGAATCAATAATAATATCTCGCATGTGACAAATTTAACACATTTAGGAAAAGAAAGTTGTCTCAATAGCCTCAACAATATAAATGACAAATTGATAAACTGTAATTAAACTACAATTTCCTTTTTACAAGGAGCGATATTGTTCCTCTAGACATAAAATATTACAGGATGACTAAATACTTTTGAGAAATAACTACTCAGACCCAAATCTTCATGTTTGTCTGACAATACATGAAACATTTGATGGAAAGAAACAGAAAGAAGAACATGTAGAAAGGAAAGTTTTGTTGTATATTTGGTTGTTATTGATGTCAACCATGGTCAAACCTAGAAGAAGTTAAAAATCCCCAAAATCCTCTAGAAGTAATGATTGATTTCAACTCTAGAAGAAGTCTAGAAGCCTCTAGAAGTAATAGGTGTATTTGGAGAAGTATCCAAAGTGGTCCCCTTATAGAGTAACTTTAAGAATTTCCCTCACAGGAAGAAACTTTGAAGAAGTCTACAAGAATATATGGAAAGATGGCTAAGTGGTTAAGTGGTTGAGAATCCCCATATGTGTGGTCATGAAGCCCCAAGCAATTTGAGGAAAAAGAGGATGAAGGGCATGGCACATGCATGAAAAACCCTCATATATGGATATTCCTCATCATTTCATCTCCAATAGTAGGTGGTATGCCACACAGTTCCTCATGGTTGAGGAGATATTCCCTCTTGAAGATGGAAGCCCCAAAGTATGGTTAAGAAGCCCTAAATAGTTGCAACAAGAAGTGACAAGTTGGCCCCCAAAATTAAGGAAAATAAGAAAAGTGGTTATAACAAGGTATACAAGTTGGACCCATTGAAATGAATATTAAAATAAATATTAAGGATATTTTTTATAAAGTCGACGCCAATGGAGTAATCATTAAAAACTATTTTGAATGTTATTTGGGTCAAGTCGGCCCTAAAAAGAGGGTGTTAGATCTAGTATAAATAAGGCACCTAGGAGTTCATTTGTTACATCAACTCAATTGATTTTTATATGAGGTAAACAAGGAGATATGAGGTGAATTCAGAGGGAATATGAAGTGAAGAAGGGAGAAATTCCAAGGGAGGATGAAGTCTTGTGATGTTGTGTTCTAAGGTATGGTATTTAAAGGTCATCTTACCATTTTTTGCTATAATGTTTTTTCTAGAATAATTAAGATAGTGAAACTTGGAGGCTGTTGAGAAGACATATCAGGGTACATGTGGTAACAATTTCAGATTGTCGGTCATTGTATTCTTGGAGATACACTATGTGTAAGATAGGGTATTTGAATAGTATTGAAACTAGTCTCAAACAGGTGTTCTGAGAAAAATAGTCATAACTTCTTCATAGAGGATCCAAATTCTGTGCAAGCAATTGAATTGGAAATCATACAATCCATAGTATGTTTTTTGTTAGTTTCAGAACTATATATGAAATATTCAATGCATGGAATTCTCTACAAGTTCGCTCTCCAAAATAAGCCAAAATTCAGCAAGGTCTGCCATTTTCGTTATAACTCCTAATCATGGACGATTCAAGGAGTCAAATTTGGAGAAATTTCAGAGAAGATATTGAATAATACTGGGTACAATTTTCAGACCTTTATTCATTATAGGTATGGAGTTAGTATTTTTTAAAGTTAGGGTTTGTGACTAATCCAAAAACTAGTCCCACGAGATTGAGGTAAATCTTGATGAAGATATTATTCTCTTATTGTTGAAGATAAAGAAGGTATCTGTGATATGATGCACCAAGTCTGTTATAGAATCAGAGGTATGTTTTTATATGAATTTGGAAGGTTATGTCTTGATGTTATGATACATGCTTGAGGCATGTTTTGGATATTTGGTCATATGATTTGAGGCACATCTTGGATGTATGGTATATGTTTGGTACATGGTTTGATGCATATGGTTGGTACATATCTTGGATATATTGGCATATACCTTTGGCACATGTTTGAGATACATATCTTGATGATGTTATGGCACATGTTTGAGGCATACCTTGGTATATGGTGAGAGATGTTGTTGGTGATCTTGGCACATGATCTATGTGAGTGGATTTTGTCTCGTTGATGGTGATTATCGGTGACAGTGACAGGTTGATGATGGTATATCAGTGACAGTGACAGTGGCAGTGATAGTGACAATGACAGTGATAGTGACAGTGACAGTAGTAGTGACAGTGACAATGATAGTGGTGGTAGTGATAGTGACAGTGGTAGTGACAGTGAAAGTAGCAATGGAAGGTTGATTCTACACTTATATTTCATGGAGGAAGGAAGGGGAAAGGAAAGGGGGTTGTAGTCTCCTTCTGGTTGGAGCCGAAGAATACAAGGAGTTGGAGCTTCCTTCGTGTTGGGGACAGGAAATCAGGGGGTCGTAACCTCCTTCTAGTTGGAGCCAAAGAATACAAGGAGTTGGAGCTTCCTTCAGGTTGGATACTGTAAATTGGGGGGTTGGAGGTGGAGAATTCAAGGAGTTGTAGCTTGCTTCCTTTAGGTTGTAGCCTCCTTCTAGTTGGTTCTAGAGAATTTGGAAGTTGGTGCTTCCTATGAATGTAATCTTTGATATATAAGAAATAATTGTGTGGTTTCCCCTTCCACGTAAAATACTAGTGTACTGTGTATATGTGTATGATGTGATGCATTGTTTATGGTTATATGTTTATTGATTCACCCCCCCCCTCTTAGTATTGGTGAATATTCCAACAATTAGTATCAGAGAAGGTCCTTCATAATGAGTCTAATCGTTGGAAGGTAGATCATGGAGAATGGATAATCGGAAAATGGAATGCCAATGTTTGATGGTCTGGATGGTCATAAATATGAGATATGGTGCAAAATAATGAAAACATTTTTATAGGCACAGGGGTATGATGTTTGGCAATTTGTTGTTACAAGATACACCACTTCAAAGAAACCAAAGACTATAGCCAAGAAGGAATTGAAGAAAAACAACAAAATAGCAATGGATTTCATCCTAGAAGGATTACCTGATCCGATAAAAGACAAAGTGGAAAATGTTCATCAGCCAAAGATCTATGGGATAAGCTACATAATATTTATTCCAAGGGATCTCATAACATCACAAAACCATAGAATATTAAAGAAGATGCAGGGACAGAACGAGAATAAATATGCTCATCATGTCAAATAGATTCAGAAGAAGAAGAATGTGAATAAGGCATAGTGGATTTTGAGGTTGAACTAATCAGTGTTTTAAGTGAGCTAAATAAGGAAAGAAGGGAAAATAGGTCCCTCAAGGAAGAATTGATCAGGAGAAAGGAAGGTACTGGAGAAGTCAGGAAGGTTGTCATGAATCTAAAAGCTTAGTTGGATGAATTCAAAGTGATTAAGGAAACTCTCAAGGATCATTTGAAAGACAAATGGTGTTTGGAAGCTGAAATATTATCATAAAGAAAGGAAGCAGAGAAGAGAGAAGAAATTTTGACAAGTCATATTAAGGAAAGATCTGGGGACTTAAACAATATTGAAGCATAATTTAGTCAACAAGAAAAAATATTTGAAGAAGAAATCATCACCTTGAATACCCAACTTGAAGAAGCAAAGAGAACGAAATAAATCATGAAGATCTAGATGATGAAGAAAGAAGAAGATTGTGAGAAGCTTGAAGAAGAAGTTGTCAAGCTCAAAAAAAATCGTTGAAGAGAGAGGAAGCTCCACACCATCAGTAAAGAAAGTTGAAGAGAAATGTTACAGTCTACTAGAAAGGAAGAATGAAGAGAAGGCTAAGAGATATGTCAAAATCATCAGAGGTCCTATCAAGAAGGAAGAATGTGAGCCCTCAAAGAATAACATTCTAGAAATGAAGAAAAATAAAGAAGAAGATTACAGAAGAAACAGATTATCAAAGAAGATCCTCCACTTTTAGGTATCAAAGAAGCTTAAATCATTGTGAAGGAAACAACAAAAAAGAAGATCGTAATCAACTGTAACACCCATGTTTCCCCCAATTTGTAATTAATCATAGAATAGGAATTACCATGCTAATGCATGAGGAAAATGTAAATGTATTATTGTTTCAGTTGCCAATAACTGACTGTGGGGGTGAAGCCTTGAAAGTACTGGCCATGATATCACTAGAGGAAGAATGTGAAAACCATACAAGAGGGTTCATATATCAAATAACCCCAAATCTTCATGATAAGGATGACAAACCTCATTTGAATCCCAAGGAAAGGAAAGCAGTCAATGAAAAAAGAATGGTGGTTGAATCACCAACCACCCCCCCCCATGAATGGAAACATGGGTTGTCAGCCCGAAGTACTGCAGGGACCTGTAGACATGAGTTTCCTTCTGACAGGAGGAACAGGATAGGTCGGTAAAACCGTTCAAGGTAAGAGGGACACAGAGGAGAGGAGAAGGAAACAAAGACTAGAACAGGAGCTCGCAAGGGAGAGGTGCGAAGATCTCCAGTGGATCACGAACAGAAGGTCGCGAGCTTGATGTTGAAGAGCATCTGAGAAACCTCGTCGAGGCCACAAACGAGTGAGAAAGCTCCGAGTTGCAGAAAACAAGACCCGAACAGAAACTGAAACAGAGAGATAACCCTCGAGAAGAGTGAGAGTTCCCTGGTGATATCATGGCTTGGCACGGGGGTGGCCAGAGTGATAATATCTAATGTCTCTGAGCCTATGGTCGGGTGGAAGGACGAACACCCACAGTCAGCTGGTTGGCGGTAACCTGTAATAGATAAGTGATTTCTTACTCTGTGTAATTTAGCTGTAACTAGGCATGAATTTGGTTATACGGTGTATGTTTCAGGAATTGTGCTTGATTTCTGAATGGATATATTGTGTCTCTCTCCTTACTGCTTGGCTGTATAATTAGGCCAGTAAGAGATTATATGGATAGGACATGATTGGTACTCATAAATACTTGTGTCCTAAGGCGGCTTGAGTTAGAACCACGAACAGTGAGTTCGTCGACCTTAGGCATAGTCTCATGTACACATGCCAACCTTCCTAGTTGTCTAGAATCCCTTGGAGAATGAATTATGTTAAGCTCAGGAGAGGTAGTGTAGTTATGCACAGGCTCCCTACGAGGCAAGTAGAGATCAAGACTCACTCAAGTCCTAGACTTGACGAATGAGCGCAAGGGGTGAGCGGAAGACTCTTCTAAGAGTCAAGCCCAGGAGAAAGAGCGCAAAACTCTTAATTCCTTCATAGCTAAGAAATCTCAGGAGGGACAACACTGTTCGTAAGTGTTGGCGAGACCCAATAGTCGGCTCGCAGTAGAAGATCGAAGACTGAGACCTTTGAAGCATCGGAATCCTCCGAGATCGGGAAGAAATCCAAAGCTCAAGAGGAAGAGAAACAGCAGCCCTTAGATCAACTGTAGAGTGTGGATATGGACCATTGAAATCCTATGTCCAAACACATAGGATAGTGCGCAAGAGGCGAGGATCTGAACAGACGGTATAGAACCGTCAAATCTGGAGCGGTGACCGACAGTCATTGGATCCGGAGATAGTTGCAAGAAAGAAGTCTCGAAATCACTTCAACCATTGGATCATTGGAGGATAGGTGGAAAACATCTGGAAGCCACCAAGGTTTCATAACTTAGGCGTATAAGGGTGGTGAAGAACAAGGATTCGTAATCACCAAAATTGCGGGGGTTATTCTGGATCGTTGGATCCAGGGAAACACGTGGCAGAGATCTAACCCATCGTAGTTTCGACATCCGGGATACCTAAAAAGGAAAATATCTTGTATTCGTCAATCGTGAAATCCCGACTTGCGAAACCCCGAAGTGAGTTTAGAGGATATATGGTTCAGAGTTTCGGTTCCCGGGAAACCTAAGTGTGGGACCTCCTGTCTGCACATATCCCAAAATCCTAACTTGCTAGACCCCGAAATGATAATACAGTGGATGAGATACGGTGTTTCGGTGTTTTGGCACCTGGGATATCTAAGGGAAAGTCTCGTGTACTTGCCAGTCAATAAATCTCGACTTGAAAAACCCCGAAATGACATAGTGTGTCTAGAGTTTGGATGTTTCAGTGTTTTGGCACCCGGGAAACCCAAGGGTCAGTTCCCTTGTACTCGTCGGTCGTGAAACCCCAACTTGTGAAACCATGAAATAATAATAGTGCGGATAAGTCTTGATGTCTCGGTATTTCGGCACCTAGGATATCTAGAAGCAAGTCCCTGGTACATGCCAATCCTGAATTCCTAGCTTGTGAAATCCTGATACGGCTTAGCGCATGTAGATTTGGTTTTTCGATGTTTCGACACCCGGAAAACCGAAGGGTATGAACCCCTCGTCCTCTTCTACCACGAAAACCCGGTACACGAAACTCTGAAAGGTGTGATACCAGGTTTTAATCTGAGGCATTGTTAGATGTCACAAACTGTTGGTCCCTTTCGAATTTCGGCACTTCGAGAGACAAGAGAGAAGAGGAACACATGCATCGTGAATTCCCGAATCGTGAAAGCTGGAAACACCTCTCCAGTAAGGCCCGTGGTCATAGCCAATGATCACATGGGTAATGATAAGGGATGGTAGGGTCTGCATCAGGCCCCATAGGAATTTGGGGATTCTATTCCTCGGTGAAAGGAAGGAAAAAGCCGAAAAATATTAGTTCTCGTAGTGGGTGTGTGACAAATTGGTATCAGAGCACGGTTACAACACTTGGCCTGATTGGGCTCATGTATGAGCCGCGTAAGGAGATGTTGTTATCTGCATTTACTCCTTGAGGAGAAGGGCTGCAGATTGAACCTGTGATTTTGGAATTTCTTGTTGAATTCCAGCAAAGGAATTATATTGTTCCTTTGTCAAAATGATAACTACTCTTATAGGAGTAGGAATGCACTGATTAGTATTACTAATAAGACATGAGTGTGAATAACAGAGGTGGAATGAATTGTGCTATGAAGCTGCACTAGCCAGAAAAGGGACATGAATTGTGTTGTTCTGTTATAGTGTGACGATGGCTACCTACTAAAGCAAGTAGAGTCTCTTGCAATTGAGATGGCTGGTTAGGTAAGAATTAAGATCCAAATGAAGAACTCCTTCATGATTTGGGAAATTTGGTAAGGACTGGTAGGATCCTTAGGAAGTTATGATTACTGCGTTATTAAAAGACTAAACTCTGAGCCTATAACTCCTCATGATTGAGAGGACTAATGAAAATATGTAGGGTCAAATTATCTAATCTATAATGGTTAGGATCGACAACAAGGATAATCTGTTTGAGAAATATTAAGAGGAGTCCTTTGGGACTGTTGCTAATTCCCAAGAGTGACCCTTGTTGGTTGTTCCCATAAAAAAAGGGTAATATCCGTATGAGTTATGACTATGAGATTAGTCATGTAAGTAACTTAAAATCTCAGAAGATATAGTGGGAGAAATCCTTCAGAAAAGAGTTTTGAAGATTGGATAGGATCGGGAGTCAAGATCCATTCAAAAAGAACCGAAATGTTTCAAGTTGTTCGATCTTGGAGAAGTAGCGCACTGGTTAGTTGTGAGGAGATACCGGAATTTTGCAAAACCAAAGGACTTGGGATAAGAAATGAGAAATTCGCGAAAATATCATATCCCTTGATCAAGGAGTGATCTGGACCATTGATCGTCTAGAGAGAATTTTTCAATTTCAGATACCAGGAGTCCGAGAGGTAAGAGTTCGGGAGACTAGAGGTCTCGGGCCACGAAGTCCCGAAAGCATCGGGACCATTCATCGCTAGAGGATAAGTGGTGGAGGATTGAGGTTTCAGGAAAATTCCCAAAGGGAGCCATTTTGGCACTCCTGGTACCAAGGATGCGAAGGGCAAGAGTTCGGAACTCTTGAC
>SNQJ01S0000035.1:784313-838430 GCA_010110895.2 Picea sitchensis
ATATATATATATATATATATATATATACATGGAAAATCTAACAATTTGATTGGCTTATTGAAGAATGAATTGCAGGAAGCAAAGGTTCATGGATATGGCAGTAAAGTAAGCCCATAGGAAAGACCAATTGCTTGTTGATCCAAACTGCAAGGAATGGTACTTCCTTTTGAGAAAGTGAATCTGATTGTTAGTATGCACCATTCTGAAATTGTTGTGACGATGTTGTAAAGGTGCAATAAAATGTATGTGCATGAGAACTAACAATTTGATTAGTTGAGGAGTGATTGCAGGAAGAAGGAGTCTTGGATATGGCAATGTTGTAAGCCCATAAGGAAGACTGATTTCCTGTTGAGCCAAAATGTTATGGGAAGGAAAGTCCCATGATTATGAATCAGGTTCCTGTGTGGAACAAATATGAAAACAAATTGTGGAATAGGAAATCTGTAGGTGACAGATTTGCAATAAAATTCTGAAAGTTGGAATTTATAATGATGTCTCACGAATGTTGTATACCTGTGACACAGGTGAGGAGAAAATATTTGTCAAGAAGGAACAGATGAAGGCTGTCAAAGCTGAAGATGATAAAAATAAAAGGGGCTACTGTTGAGCCATGAAAACCCCTTGATAAGCCATGATCGCCCGAAAATTATTGTGTTGAGGTAACACAAGCCGAGGTATGCCTCGGACGAGGAAGTCTGAGGGACGCCTCGACTGTAAGACTCGATAGAGTCTCTGAAATTTTCCTGTGCGAGAAAACCTTGGCAGGGAAAGATGGATCGCCCGAGAGACTGTATAATAATGAAGGGGATGCCTGAGCCTGGGCCTGGAGGGTGAGTGACTGCAAGGAAGAGGAGATCTTAATAATTCTTGTAAACTATTGGGATCATGCACACAATGGGTAGTTTCCCGTGCGAAAAAACCTTGGAAAGGAAGATAAAATAATGATAGCTCTTGTGAACTATTGAATTGGAATCAAGCACCCAATGGGTATGTCAAGGAAAGCAATGAGCATGGATAACAAAACTACCATGTGGATACATATCCACAAACTGCACAGATAAGTATTGTGCTAGAATATGAATTTTCCTTTTTAATTTGGAACAACAGTAAGATATTTTCACACAAAATTGTGATTAATGTGCTTGTTGTCCAAGAATTATTGAAGGCAGGTGACGAACTAAGATTATGAAAGAGGACCTGACCGAGGATGAAAGTTAAGACTTCTGAAGTGGCCGAATGAGAAAGGAATCATAGGTGTTTTGAGAAACGAACACCGAGGACGGTGTTCCTTTAAGGAGGAGGGAATTGTAACACCCATGTTTCCCCCAATTTGTAATTAATCATAGAATAGGAATTACCATGCTAATGCATGAGGAAAATGTAAATGTATTATTGTTTCAGTTGCCAATAACTGACTGTGGGGGTGGAGCCTTGAAATTACTAGCCATGATATCACTAGAGGAAGAATGTGAAAACCATACAAGAGGTTTCGTATATCAAATAACCCCAAATATTCATGATAAGGATGACAAACCTCCTTCGAATCCCAAGGAAAGGAAAGCAGTCAATGAAGAAAGAACGGTGGTTGAATCACCAACCACCCCCCCATGAATGGAAACATGGGATGTCAGCTTGAAGTACTGCAGGGACCTACAGACATGAGTTTCCTTCTGATAGAAAGAACAGGATAGGTCGGCGAAACCGTCCAAGGTAAGAGGGACACAGAGGAGAGGAGAAGGAAACAGAAACGAGAACAGAAGCTCACAAGGGAGAGGTGCGAAGCTCCCTAGTGGATCACGAACAGAAGGTTGCGAGCTTGATGCTGAAGAGCATATGAGAAACCTCGTCGAGGCCACAAATGAGTGAGAAAGCTCTGAGTTGCAGAAAACAGGACCCGAACAGAAACTGAAACAAAGAGAGAACCCTTGAGAAGAGTGAGAGTTCCCTGGTGATATCATGGCTTGGTATGGGGGTGGCTAGAGTGATAATATTGAATGCCTCTAAGCCTATGGTCGGGTGGAAGGACGAACACCCACAGTCAATTGGTTGGCGGCAACCTGTAATTGATAAGTGATTTCTTACTTTATGTAATTTAGCTGTAACTGGGCATGAATTTGGTTATATGTTGTATGTTTCAGGAATTGTGCTTGATTTCTGAATGGATATACGGTGTCTCTTTCCTTACTGCTTGGTTGTATAATTAGGCCAGTAAGAGATTATATGGATAGAACATGATTGGAACTCGTAAATACTTGTGTCCTGAGGCGGCTTGAGTTAGAGCCATGAACGGTGATTTCGTCGACCTTAGGCATAGTCTCATGTACACATGCCAACTTTCCTAGTTGTGTAGAGTCCCTTGGAGGACAAATTATGTTAAGATCATGAGAGGTAGTGTAGTTATGCATAGGCTCCCTACGAGGCAAGTAGAGACCGAGACTCACTCAAGTCCTAGACTTGATGAATGAGCGCAAGGGGTGCGCGGAAGACTCTTCTAAGAGTCAATCCCAGGAGAAAGAGCACAAAACTCTTAATTCCTTCATAGCTGAGAAAGCTCAGGAGGGACAACATTGTTCGTAAGTGCTAGCGAGACCCAATAGTCGGCTCGTAGTAGAAGATCGAAGGCTGAGACCTTTGAAGCGTCGAAATCTTTCGAGATTGGGAAGAAATCCAAAGCTTAGGAGGAAGAGCAACAGCATCCCTTAGATCAAATGTAGAGTGTGGATCTGGACCATTGAAATCCTGCGTCCAGACACACAGGATAGCGCACAAGAGGAGAGGATCTGAATGGACGATATAGAACCGTCAGATCTGGAGCGGGGACCGACAGTCGTTGGATCCGAAGATAGGCACACAAAAGAAGTCCTAAAATGACTTCAACCATTGTATCGTTGGAGGACAGGTGGCGAACATCCAGAAGCCACCAAGGTTTCGGAACTTAGACGTATAAGGGTGGTGAAGAATGAGGATTCGCAATCACCGAAATCGCGAGGGTTATTCTGGATCGTTGGATCCAGGGCAACACATGGAAGAGATCTAACCCATCGGAGTTTCAGCATCTGAGATACCAAAAAAGGCAAATCTCTTGTACTCGTCAATCGTGAAATCCCGACTTGAGAAACCCCGAAGTGAGTTTAGAGGATATATGGTTCGGATTTTCGGCTCCCGGGAAACCTAAGTGCAAGACCTCTTGTCTGCGCATATCCCGAAATCCTGACTTGCTAGACCCCAAAATGATAATAGAGCGGATGAGATACAGTGTTTTGGTGTTTCGGCACCCGAGATATCTAAGGGAAAGTCTCTTGTACTCGCTAGTCCCGAAATCCTGACTTGTGAAACCCCGAAATGACATAGTGTGTCTAGAGTTTGGATGTTTCGGTGTTTCAGCACCCGGGAAACCCAAGGGTAAGTTCCCTTGTACTCATCGGTCGTGAAACCCCGACTTGAGAAACCTAGAAATAATAATAGTGTGGATAACTCTTGATGTCTCGGTATTTCGACACCCGAGATATCTAGAAGCAAGTCCCTGGTACACGCCAATCCGGAATTCCCGACTTGTGAAATCTTGATATGGCTTAGCGCATGTAGATTTTGTTTTTCGGTGTTTCGGCACCCGGAAAACCAAAGGGTATGAACCCCTCATCCTCTTCTACCGTGAAAACCCGGTACGTGAAACTCTGAAAGGTGGGATGCCAGGTTTTAATCAGAGGCATTGTTAGATGTGACAAACTGTTGGTCCCTTTCGGATTTCGACACTTCGAGAGACAAGAGAGAAGAGGAACACATGCATCGCGATTTCCCGAATCACGAAAGCTGGAAACACCTCTCCGATAAGGCTCGTGGTCATAGCCAACGATCACATGGGTAAGGATAAGGGATGGTAGGGTCTGCATCAGGCCCCATAGGAATTCGAGGATTTTGTTCCTCGGTGAAAGGAAGGAAAAAGCCGAACAATATTAGTTCCCGTAGTGGGTGTGTGACATCAACCAAGGCATGAATTCAGAAGAACTACATCACCAAGAAGATCATTCACTCTCAGGTATCAAATTTTATTTTATGGTTATTGTTTTACTTGTAATAACTTTGGACATAAAGTTGTAGATTGCAGAGCTTATGGAAGAAATGGTCAAGCAAGAAATGTTTATGTGTCTCCATACAATATTGAATGTTACAAATGCCACAACTATGGACACATAGCCCATGATTGTAGAAGCATGATGGATACTTCCATGAAAGAAAACATTGATATCATATGCAAGAAGGTTTGGAAAAGAAAGAAAGTGCAGGTGAATGAAGAACTCCTAGAGATCATACTCTCAAGATATGCAGGGGTGTAAGATCATGATGAATCTATAGGCAAAGAGGAAGATGCTAGAATTCAAGATGAAGAGGAAGATATCAGAACTCAAGAAGATGATGAAGAAGAATATGTCAGAATTCGGGAAGATGATGAATACATAGATGAAGAGGAAGATTACTCCGCATTAGGGAAGCTTCCTCCACCTTTCTGAGCCATATGGCTTGGAGATTCCCAGCAAATATGAATATTGAAAAGGAGGATTCTAAGCAGCAGCTCTACTGATCATAGAACTATATTTAGAGTAGTCTAAAGTGTTTGCATATTTTGGGAAGGAATTTTCAGAGTGGTTTGATGACAAAAGTGCAGAATGTCTTGTGACAATTTGATTTTTTGAGGAGAAGCTTTCGGAACACATTCCCATGCAGGTATCTGTTGACACTTATGAATAATATCATTGGCACACTTTTCAGGCAGAGGTTCATGATTGTATAGAATATTCCAAGCAGTGACATACGGACTTGAGAATGTTTTAAATATAGAGAAGACTAGTGGACATATTTGATTCAATTTGAAGAGCAGGAATATGTTGTAATCAGTTGCAGTAGATGGGTCAGCATTATGTGCAGTTGAGTAGTAGAGTCATGGACAGTTTTGTGACATATGGAAAAAGATGAATTCATGAGACACTTGACAGGTACAGAATAAATGAGCCATAGAAGATGCAAAACAGTGGATGAAGTCATATTGACAGGTGGAATCAGTCATTCATAGGAAGGAAAGTAGTCAAAGGCATAGAAAGACAGAGAGAAACCTTCAGGAAGAGTTATACGATCAAGATAATATTGTTGGATGACTATGTCATTGATGTCAGTTCAGATGACAAGCCTTGAATGTTTGAAGTCAAGTAACTTTGAATGATTTTTATATATGTTACTGAATTACAAGAGTAAGAACCAATGGACAAGAAGAAATGAAGAGAGGAAAGGAAGCAAGTACAAGAATCCCGACATTGATCTATAGGAAATCTTGCAGAGAATTCAAGGGGAGAGAAATCATCAGTACAAAGAGATCAGGAAAGAAACATCATAAGCATGAAGACAAGAGCAAACATACCTATAGGGGGAGTTACCCTTTTTCCCATGATGTCAAAGGAGGAGAAAGAGAAAGATCAGAAGCATGAAGACAGGGGGAGCAAGCCCAAGGGGAGATACCATGTTCCATTGATGTCAAAGGGGGAGAGAAACATTAGAAGAGAGATATGAGGAGTGATGGTCACAGGGGGAGTATGATTGTTTGAGTATGAATGTTTCCATAAATTCCAAAGAGATATATTATTGGATAGTTGGTTTTCATTGATTTCAACCCAGGTCAACCCTAGAAGAAGTCCAAAATCCCCAAAAACCTCTAAAAGTAATGAATGATGTCAACTCTAGAAGAAGCCTAAAAGCTTTTAGAAGTAATGGGTGTATTTGGAGAAGTCTCCAAAGTGATCCCCTTATGGCGTAACTTTAAGCATGGCCCTCACGGGAATATGCTTTGAAGAAGTCTACAAGAATACCTGGAAATATGGATAAGTAGTTAAGTGGTTGAGAAGCCCCAGAGGTATGGTCATGAAACCCCAAGCTATTTGACAAAACAGAGGATGAAGGACATGGCACATGCATGCAAAAACCTCATGGATGGATACTAGTCATCATGCCATTTCCAACGGTAGGTGGTATACCATGTGGTTTCTCACGATTGAGGAGATATTCCCTCTTGAATATGGAATCCCCGAAGTATGGTTAAGAATCCCTAAACCAATTCAACAACAAGTGACAAGTCAGCCCACAAAATTAAGGAAAGGAAGAAAAGTGGTAGGTTCGTAAAAGATAATAATTCAGTTCAATGTGTATCGAATGGGTGAGAAACTCAGTTTAAAACATCAACACAAAACTCCCACAAAATATACACCACCAAGCAAGGCTTGAATAGTCTTCGAACATCATTTAGAATATCAATGGAAAGATGGAAGACTTAGCAGAAAATGTAAAGTACATGCACTAGGTTACATCAGGTAATTTTGAAACATATACAGTAGAAATCTTATCAAGTAGGAACCTCCTAATCAACAAGAAAAAGTAATTTGACAACACTTGCACCAGTAGATAAATTGTAAATCATTCATTACATTAAGGAACAAGTATTAAGACTAATCCTTCATCAATAGTTAGCATCAAAGCAAGATTGAAAGACAGATATGACAATAGGAGAAGAAATTGATCATTAACTATTCAAGATTCTTAATTCTGATTACATGTAGTCTAGGAACTTTTTACAACTGAGACTAAAGATTTGAGTCTCAATCTATGACCATTCGAACCTTCTTCTTGAATTACATTACACATTAAATAGAAAAAACATTAAAAACAGAAGAAAAAAAAAAACTCTAGAAATCGCCACCTAACTATAGCATAGGATCCTCTGCCTAGGAGAGGTGCGACAATAGAAAGACAACTAAAATCTAACAAACTGCTAAAATTCAAGAAGTTGTTGGCAATATTAAATATAACTGCAACCAACTCATTGCATGGAGATTAACTGAAGCTAGATCTTAGGCATAGGTTTCCCTTGATGTTTAATTGATCTTTGGAGAGTTACTCGAACCTCTTATGACATGTGGCAGCCTTCATATAACTCGGATTCTAAATAAATGTTAATTTCACAGTGAGTGCACTGCAAACTATTCTAGTTTTAGCAGTTTGCAGCACCTTCAGCAGGATGCGCTGCGAACTTTCTTGTAGGTGTCACTTTGTCCTCAAAACATATCAATTTATACCAAAACTGTGCAAGAAGCTTTAAAATCCTTGTTAATACCTACTACAACCTTAAAATCATGAAAATGACTTGCAAAAATGGAATATGGGCATCATTATAGCAGCATAAGAAAAAATTACTCCTTAGGGTTATAAGCATGCATATATAAAACACCATAGAAAAACTGATAACGTTGATGCAAAGATGACTTTATCTTCGTCTCCTAGTGGTTTCCCAAGCTAACATGTCCAGGTTATGTTTTTCAATTTGTTCCTTCAACTGTTGCACTTCCTCCTTCAACTTCTTGTTTTCAGCTTGATGAGATCTATTTTGCCTGTACATATTCTCCATTTCCCTACGCAGATATATGGATCTCTTAACCCAGTGCTTTTCCTTTTTAACAATTTATTCACCCATCTCTATAGTCTTCTTTAGCTAAATCTTGGCATGTATATTTTCCTTTTTCAACTGTTCATTCTCAGCCCTTACCTCTTTCAGTTGTCTCTTCAGCATTTTGAAAGTGGGATCCCTCTCATCAAAAGGAGACTTGATCTCAATGATTTCTATTGGTTGTTTAAGAGGCTGAGTTTTGACCGTTTGTGGAGCTGGTGCTCTGGATGCACCATTCTCCACATAGTCATGTTGATTTGTTGTTGATATTGTGAATGGTCTTCTAGGCTTAACAGATTATGTAGCAACAGGTGGAGAAAATACAAGTTTATTTCCCTTTAAACTCCTTACCTTGCTAGAGGATGTCTCCATAGGTGAAGGCTCTGGCACAAGAGAAGTTTCTTCATCAGGAGGTTGTAAAGGAACTTCACTTATTTTATCATTAGACTGAGAGGACTTGTCCTTTTTATCCATTTTCCTCTTTTTACTGGACTATGTATGCACAGTATTTTCAACAGATATAGGTGTATGTCTCTTTGATTATGGTGTATGAACAACATCTAGTTGAAATCATGATGCAACTAGGAAAGGATCCCAATCAGTATTGATCTTCTTCAATTATTCTAACACTAACATTTTTTAAAAATTGACTCTTGTACATCCTATGTGCTAACAACAGTGACAGTGGTAGTGACCGTGGCAATATCAATGAAAGTGATGGTGATAGTGACAGTGGTAGTGACAGTGACAATGGAAATGACAGCAATAGTGAAAGTAACAATGACAAGTTGAGTTTACACTCATATTTCATAGTGGAAGGAAGGTACAAGGAAAGGGGGTTGTATCCTCCTTTCAGTTTGAGATGGAGAATACAGGGAGTTGGAGCTTCCTTCAGGTTCGAGCCTATAAATCATGGGTTTGTAGCCTCCTTTCGGTTGAAGCCAAAGAATATAGGGATTTGGAGCTTCATTCAGGTTGGAGCTTATAAATCAGGGGGTTGGAGCCTCCTTCCAGTTGGAGATAGAAAATTCAGGAAGTTGTAGCTTCCTTCAGGTTGGATCCTGTAAATAGGGGTTGGAACCTCCTTCTAATTGGTGCTGGAGAATTTGGAAGATGGTGCTTTCTGTGAATGTAATCTTTGATATATAAGAAAGCATTGTGTGGTTTTCTCTCATTTGGGTTTTCATGTAAAATATTGGTGTACTTTGTATCTTTGTATGATGTGATGCATTGTTTATGGTTATATTTTTATGATATGTTAAATGCAATCAAAAGTGAGTGGATTCATAGATAAGTTAATGTTGTGATTGAAATTGGTAAAAAATGTTTAATACTAATTCACCCCCCCTCTCATTATTGGTGAATATTCCAACAATTTTTAGCAGGCCAATTCAAAGAATCTTGGAAAGATAGAGCTTTGCTTCTTGCAGACTCTTCACCACTATGTAAACGACTAACTACCCCTCTTCATAGTGCCTTCTCGTGTCCTTTTAAAAATGTGATTTCCATGTTCTTGAAGTAGTTAGGGTTTTTCTTTCTAGAACTTTCCACAATTCCATTTTGGAGTAAACTACCTTTAACTAATTCTTGATTGAATTTTTATTAATGAATTATGTCATTTAAATTTGTGCCTCCAAGTAGGGCCCACTTGTTCCTTTAATAAAGTTTATTTAATAAAATTTATTTTCCAATTTTCAATTTGATTTCCTTTAATAAAAGTGGGTTGTGTTTTGATTTTTTGAGTAATATATTTTCCCTTTCAACCATGGGAAACATTCCAGATGCAATATCCATCCTCTCATGTTTCCAACAAGTCCTCCTAGGCACAATTTTGATTCCTGGATATCAAAATATGAGCTCGAAAAGATAGGGTTCCAAGCAGATCTATCATAAAATCATAAAAGTCAAGTTGATTGTTATTTCAATTTATGAGACAAATATGGTCAATTATGGCTCTTGAAACTTGTTCCAATATATTTCTCGTTGAAATATATTCCCAACGAGGTATAGTTTTAACAAATCTAACTTATGGATCTCAAGTTATGGCTTCCATAAGTTCATCGTTCAACAGTTGTTCATTTAACCCGCGGATTAATCTTAGCCCTTGATCTAATTTCATTTTTCCTTTTGAAAATTTCTACTTGTCTTAAAAATGTTATCCCACATGCATGGGATTTTATGAAGTTTTTGTGTATATAATCATAAATGTATTACACACTTAGTAAGAACAAGAGGAGAGAATACTATTGAGATTTGACCTTCCCTTAGGAAATTGATTAATTAATTAATTTTTTAATGCCCAGTCATCTTTCCACCATGCCCAGTCCACATGTCATCATGTAATAGGTCAATAATCTGCCACATGTAACTAATAAGAATATTCCATTTGTTCTCCAATAATAATATGTCATGTGTCTCCAATGGCAGGTTGCCACATGTTGCCATTAGTTAGGTGCCATGTGTCATCCCTCTTTAGGTTTCCATGTGTAGTGTTCTCATTGGATTCGATGTGTCATTATATAATTGGTTTCCACATGGAAATATATCATTGGTTGATGTTATAATGTATGAAACTTTGTATAAAACTTTTAAGGGAATGAGGATGTGAATGAGAGAGGAGGAATAAGGAGAGAGAAATGGGAAATGTGAGGGAGAAGAGGGAGTGTGGATGTGAAGTGAGGGATGAGGGGTGAGGGGGTAGTGTGGGTATGCATGAGGGAATGAGGAAGGTTGTGAGGGAGAATAGAGAGGATGAGTGGAGAGGGATAAGTGATGTGGCTCGGGGTGAGAGGATAAGGCTAAGAGGGATGTGGGGGTATCCCCGCATGAGTGTAGGTCCACATGAATGAGGTGAGGGGGGTGGAAAATATGGCTAAGTGTGGGTGAGTGGAGAGATGGATGAAGTATAAGTGTGGGTGAGTGGAGAGATGGATGAAGTAAGAGAATGTGGAGCGGGGGTAAGGTGTGTGGAGTTGGGGCAAAGGAGTGTATGTTTTCACCACAAAAAGTAAATGTAAGGAAAAGGGGGGTGAGTGATAGAAACAAGAAATTCAGAAGCAAGATTAAGTATGGAAGAGTGGAACCAAGAAAATGTGACTTAGTCTTAAGTTCTAAGAATGGAACCAAGAATATCTTAGTTATGTTACACATGAAAAAAGGTGATTTTTTGGGCAGTTAGACAAAAACCTAGATATCTTGAGCATACGAACTTGGATTTTGAATCTGAAAAATGTGTGACAAAGTTGAGATTGAGGGATACACATTGAACTAATAATCTACCAAAATTTCCTTCTTATGATATATATAAAAAAAAAAATATTCCAAGAGTAGGAAATTTAGGTGATCAAATTTTTTGATCAACGGTGCCCACCAAATAAAATACTGTTGGAAAAGGGGCATCAACCTATGTGGGAATTCCTTTGCATCCTCGAACTAGTTATGCATCCAAATTTTTAAATCCCCTTCCAGCAATGGATTTCCACATTCCAATAATCCAGACACCTTTTCCCATACTTATTGTACATATGTGCACTCAATGAATAAATTTTGCATAGTCTCTTCACTGACTTTGTAGAGAATGCACCAACTCAAGCCTGACCATCCCCGTTTCACACCATTATCCCATGTTAAGATTTTATTTTCTATAATCAACCAGATCAATGTTTTTATCTTTAGAGGGGATTTTACCTTCCATAGTCACGACCACCATTTTTTCACATCTCCTTCAAATTCATTCTCATCCAGCATCCGATATCCTAGTTTAGTTGTGAAGGAACCGTTCTTTATGGTTTTTCCCCAGAAAATTATGTCCTCATCTACTTCCTGGAGGAGGATGAAGCTAGAATATAATAGAACAATGAAGGAGTTCCATTCCTCTTTTCTGTTACATGTCAAACCAAGGATATTCACTTCTTTCCATTTGCTTCTCCCTACTCCATCTTGTTCTAGTAGTTGAGTGTACCATATGGAGTATACTCCTCTAAAGTGTAAGTATTTGATTAGATCTTGTCACAATTTGTACCCTTATCTAGCTCCAATCCAAGGGTATTCCTGAATATTTATGCTTTGATCATTTCCAATGTGCCAACATAACCAATTACCTATTATTGAGTATGCATGCATCATATCCTTCCAATTGATTGACCCCAAAGCCCCTGACTTCCTCGCTGAACTTATCCATTCTTCCATAGATTGTCCAGGAAAATATTTAGTTGATATCACTTTACCCCACAATGACTTGTTATGTATTAGACACCACAAGATTTTATCTACCATGCTTGAACAAAACCAAAATATATTTTTGACCCCCCATACCCCATGCTCCTTTGGCCTTACAATCTGATTCCACTTCACCAGGTGTGGACCTCCTACATCTTTACTTCCTCTCCATAGAAATTGAAAACATATTTTCTCACCTTGGTTACGATACCTTTTGGATTTTTTTCTAAGGTGGCTCGATATATTGGGGTATTGCTCAGGGAAGAATTGATTAAGACCAATATGCCTCCTCTCAATAGTCACCTATGGGCCCATGAAGAGATTCTTCTTTGAATATTTTTTATTAACCATGTCCAATATTTGAAGGAATAGGAATTAAGCTTTAGCTCGAAGCATAGATAATTTATCCCATCGTCAATACCTTTCCTTTCAAATCGCATGTTTATCTCTAGCTTTCTGATTACTTCATCTTCCAATGCATTGGTGATTACCATTAATTTTGTTACACTTATTTCCATTCATGTCGTCGAACAGAACACATTGAGCACTTCGGTCCATGATTTTACTTCCTGTATCATACCTGGACCAAAAATGATTACATCATCTACGAATAACAAGTGAGTTAGAGTAACATCTAGAGCCACATTTATGCCTTTTATGAGATTCCTCCCACAAGTTTGTGGGATAATTATACTGAGGTTGTCAGCTACAACCATGAAAATAAAAGGGGAGAGAGGGAATCTTTGACGAAGGCCTCTGGAGGGGTAAAAAAAAGAGGAGGAAGGGCCATTAATTAAAACTATTAGAGAGGTAGACTCAATACACCCCATTATCCAATTGATGGTCATGAGATTAATCCCTATATGGATCAAGTACAACCAGACGAAGGTCTAATTGACCTTATCATATGCCTTTTCTAGATCTAGTTTCATTATAAATCCTAGTCTTTTCTTAGCCTTCATGGAGTGAAGGAATTCATGGGTTATTGAAATCGCGTCATGGATTTGATGCCCATACAAAAAACCAAATTGCTCCTCTGATATATACCTACTGAAAATAGGATTAAGTCAAGAGGATATAATTTTGGCTATAGTTTTATAGATAAGGTTGCAACAGGAAATCGGGCGAAAATTCGTGAAAGAGTCAAGGTATTTCTATTTAGGAATAAGAGCCGGAAAAGTCTCATTGAAGGATTTCCACACTTTCCCTTTTCATTGAGGTGCATTTACATCTTTAACCAGGTCACATATCAGTAGCTCACAGAATCCTAAGAATAATTATATCGTTAGGCCATCCATCCCAAGGATTTTACCTTTTTGAAAGGCTGCTAGGGAATACATAATTTCTTTTTCGAATATTTCTTCTCTCAGGGATTCATTTTCTTCTTCAGACTCTTGTTTTGGAAGGAGCGTGACAACCTTCAAAATCTCATTTATTGGGCACCCTAGAGGCACCTTGAAAATTTATGAGTAATACTCGTGTCCTGCTGCTACTATATCTTCAAAGGAGGAAACCATTTCCCCTCTATTGTTCTTGAATTTCCATAAATTGTTGGCTTGTTTTTGTTGGCGAGCATAATTGTGGAAGAATTGTGTGTTGTCGTCACCCTCTTTTAGCCAAAGGGCTCATCTTTTAAGTTGCCACTTGGTTTCCTCATAAGCTAGGAGATCATGTATTTTCTTAAATAATTTACTAAGTTAATCCCTTTGGTTAGTTGATCTTTGGCTAGAGCTATCATCTATGAGTATTACACTCAGCTTTGACTCTATCTGTCACAGTTGTTCCATTGATTTTTCATTGAAATATTTTTCCCATTTTTTGGTTGCTCAGGTCACCTTTGTAATATTGGAGGTGAATTGTTGCATATATGAGAACTCGAATTCTTCTGATAAAGGTGACCAAGATTTTTGATAAGTTTCTAATAATCTTCTTCTTTTAGCCAAGCATGATTGAACTTCAAAGGGGAGGATGGTCATGATGTATTGATGCTAATTTCTAGCAGGATAGGAATATGGTTTGATATTCCCTCGATTACTGCCTTGGACTTGATTTTCCATTTTTTAAACATTAAATTTTATAACAATAGGAACCTATCCAATCTTTTAGCCATGGCATCTTGTCCTCTCTGAGCATTCCTCCAAGTTTGGGATATTTTTGTTTGTTCTATATCAAAAAATTTATGTTTTTCTATCCAATTTAAAAAGAATCCTTCATGTTGATCTTGTCTAGGATTAGCCTCCCACACCTCCCGCAAAGATAAGGTAAATTTTAGATCTCCACCTATAATTTAATCATGAGGTTCAAGCATCTTGGAGCTTCCCAAGGACTCCCAACATTAGACTCTATCAAAATAGGGCCCATATATGTTGATAACTCTTAGACGACACTTCAGATTTTTGTCTTCCATCTCAACAAGAATTCCTGAAGAGAAGGACTCGATATACATGGTCGAAAGGTTAGTATTCCAAGGAGTAATGAGACCTTCGCAGAGTCCCATAGAGTCAATAGCATAAAAGGACCAACCCTTAAGAAAACTATTAAATCGATCCTTTGCTCTATTTGTTTTGCACATAGTTTCTTGCACCAATATAACATCTCTTTTTGAAACCTCTACTAGTCGTTTGAGGGATTGAAGCTTAGGAACGCCCCCTATTCCTCTCGAATTAAAGGACAAAACAATCATTTAATAACCTCATCTTGGGATTTTTCCACTCTAAGGGCCCAATCTATGGTCGATTGTCTACCACTTCTAATTTGCTTCAATACTTTGGATTGAGTGATGGATATGAAGGAATTTTTTCCCACCTGACCTCCACTTCCTTTGTGTAAGGCCAATCCTCCACCTCCACAAGTTTCTTCAATTATCCTTACTTTGGATCTTAGAAGGTAATCTGATTTAATGGACTACTTGAAGGACAAGGATTTGGAGGAGGAGTGAGACTTCTTAAAATATCCTGTCGAGGGGGAAATGAAAGGGGACCCACAAGTTGTTGATAGGGGGACTCCTTCCTCGGTCGCATTTGGAATAAAAGAGGGGGATAGGGGATGAAAATTTATGAAATTATCAACAGGACAAGAGGCTTCATGGAAAACCGTCTTTGGAGAGGAGGGGATCTCCACTAAGTTTAAGGGGGAAATTTTATCCATCATTCCATTCACAAAATTAATCAAAGACATAGACATACTAGACACAGGACTGGCATTTGATTTTTTTTACGAGGAGGTCGAAGAGGCATTAAATTTCATCTGAGAGCTAGAGCCCATTTCACCAATTGTTGTCAACCCCTTGAAACCTTTTGATGCTTCCACATACGATTTTCGCTTATGATTCTCTAGAAAGGAGGAAATTGCATTGGCACCCTCTGAAATTCAACTTGTACATGACCTAGTTGATGGCACCCATAACATCTAAAGGGTACACGCCAATAATATAATTTATGAACCCAATTGAAGTTACCCCAAACCAATTTGATTTCATCTATCATGCCTTCTTTTAAATCCACAGAGATATGTACCCACACCCACCATCTATCCACCTTAATCTCCCACCTGGGTTTACTGCTAAGGAACATTCCAATTTTATTCCCTATAAACTTAAAATTTGATTTGCTCCAGAAAATTAAAGGAATATTGGGTAAAATAGCCCATATTTTCATTGGTGTTTGTAATTCTCTCAGGGGATCGAACGTGATATCCCACTCTTTCATAATTAACCCAGACGAGCCCCATCCTCGTTCTCTATTAAAAAACACCTTCAGGTCCTTTCTACTTTTGAATAAAAAACTAATGCATCCCCTTGCTAGCGTATGGTAAGTAGGGAAGTATCCTAACAACTAGACCCAATTCCCCTTCGACCATCCTTTAATCAACGTTGGGCTTAAAATTTTCCCCTTAAAATGACCAACTATTGTTTTTTCCAAGAGGTATGGGATGGCCCCTACCTCAACGTTGTATCGGACTAGTATTCACATCATCTTAGAATTAACCTTACAACAATGTTGTTTTTTGGACTTCCCCTTCCCATTTTTCACTACAAATTCCTAAGCTCCTGACTCAGATACACGACCCTTGCATGCAAAATGAGAAGACTCAACCTCTACATGCACCAGAAAGGAAGATTGGATGGTCTGCTTGGATAGCTCCTTAGAATTCAAATGCAGGATAGTGGATCAAGGCCTTGCATTAACATTTTTTTCGGATGGTATTGAATTAACATAGGGCCTCAAGCTCTCATTTTTATCTAAGCCTGTGTCGATCTGATCTGATAGAGAGAGATCTCCCAAGTGGATGGCTCATTTTTTGGATAGTTGGTTGGAATTGATGTTGTTGGATAGTCGGTTGTCATTGATGTCAACAGAAGTGGTTGTCATTGATGTCAACAAATGTGATGGGTGTATTTGGATAAGTCTCCAAAGTGGTCCCCTTATGGCTTAGCTTTAAGCATGGCCCTCACAGGAAGATGCTTTGAAGAAGTCTACAAGAAACCCAGAGGTGTGGTCATGAGGCTTGAAGTTGACTAAGGAAAATGAGGTTGAAGAATACTTCAAGTGTATATAAAAACCTCATATATTTATATTCCTCGTCAATATGTTTGCAACAGTAGGTGGTATGCAACGTGGTTCCTCGTGGTTGAGGAGTTATTCCCTCTTGAATTTGGAAGCCCTGAAGAATAGTTAAGAATCCCCCAAACAGTTACAAGTCTTAATTAAAGGGTAAAGTGATTGTAACAAGAAAGTAAATTTTGATCCTAGATTTATGGAAAGAAGTTACTTTGTAAAAGTATAAATACACCACAAGCAGTCACTCATAAGAATATACGCAATTTCAATGATTATCTATATTTCAAGTGATCTTTTGGTAAATATTTTCATAGCATTTATGTGGTAGCAAAGTTCTGGTAGTGAAGTTCTAGTAGCGAAGTTCTGGTAGCGAAGTTCCAATAGCGAATTTCTAGTAGTGAAGGTTTGGCCGCGAAGTTTTGGTAGAGAATTTTTGGTAGCGAAGTTCTGGTAGCGAAGTTTTGGTAGTGAAGTTACGGTAGAAAAGTTATGGTAGCGAAGGTTTGGTTGTGAAATTTTGGTAGCGAAGTTGTGGTAGCGAAGTTTTGGGAGTAAGTGAAGGATATGTGAAAAGCACATTGAAGAAGATGATATCTTTGGTTTGTTGAAGATGTGATGCACCAAGTTGGTCTATTTGTCTGAGATGATATGCACCAGGTCTTCTTTATGAGTAAAGGTATGTTTTTTATGTGTTTGTTTGAGGCTTGTATCATGGTAGTTATGGTACATTATTAAGGCATGTCTTGGAGGCCCTTTTGGTAGATGGTTGAGGTTCATGCCTTGGTGATACTGATACATGCTTGAGACATATCCTTGGTACATTGTGTATGGTTATTATGGTTCATTGTTAGAGGCCATATTTGTGATATTGGCATATATTCAAGGCATATACTTGGTATATGATCATGCTTGTTATGGTGCATACTTGAGGCATATTGTTGAGACATTGACACATCTTGGATACTTGGCATATGGTATGGTACAGGTTCATGTACATGGTATGGTATAGGTTTGGTACATGTTTGATGCATGATATGGTACAGGTTGATGTACATGGTATGGTATAGGTTATGGTACATGGTTGATGTACACGGTATGGTACAGGTTCTGGTACAAGGTTTATGTACATGGTATGGTATAGGTTTTGGTACATGGTTGATGCATGGTCCGATACATGTTGAAGTACATGGTTGATGCATGATCTGGTACATGTTGAAGTACATGGTTGATGCATGGTATGGTACACATTGATGTGCATGGTTGGTGTACATGATTGATGGTTGATGTACATGACCTAGTCATGGTTTTGGTATCCATGTGAGTGGATCTGGTTACGGCTGGTTGATGATGGTATATCAGTGACAGTGATAGTGGCGGTGACAATGACATGTTGTATTATTGGTTGATCATCAGTGAGAGGTTGATGGGATAGTGGTTGATCTTATAGTGACAGTGATAGGTTGGTTTATGTATCGGTGGCAGTGGCAATTATAGGTTGATCAATGGTAGTGACAGTGAATCTATATTTATATTTCAGGGTGACGGGATGGGGAAAGGAAAGGGGGTTGTAACCTCCTTCTGATTGGTGTCAAAGAACTCAGGGAGTTGCAGCTTCCTTCAGGTTGGAGCTTGTAAATCAGGGGGTCGTAGCCTCCTTCTTGTTTGTGTCGGAGAACACAGGGAGTTGGAGCTTCCTTCAGGTTGGTGCATGTAACTTAGGGGGTCGTGGCCTCCTTCCAATTGTAGTTGGATAATTCAGGGATTTGTAGCTTCCTTCAGGTTGGTGACTATAAATCAAAGGGTTGGTGCCTCCTTCCAGTTGGTGCTGGAGAATTTGGAAGTTGGTGCTTCCAATGAATGTATTCTTGATATATATAAAAAATAATTCCATCGTTTTCTCCCATTTGGGTTTCCACATAAATTCTAGTGTATTGTGCATTTGATGTGATATTTTTTATTGGTACTGCTTATGGTTTTATGCTCATGATATATTGAATGAAATCATAAATGATATATTGCTAATAAAGTTGAAGTTTGTATATTGTGATTGAAAGTGGTAAAAAGTGCTCATATCGATTCACCCCCCTCTCATTATTCCAACACCGTTTAGTTTTTGAGAACAGATGAAGGCTTCGTCTAACAGGAATGAGGACTCCCTATCACCCTCAGGATTCGAATAGTCCAATAAGATATCATCCATGGTACTTGTGTCAAGTTTGAAAAATGTGCACCAGTCCTTGTCAGGGATCATGCAAAGGTGATTAGCTTGGAATATACCTTAATAACATATGGTTCATCGCTCAGATCATCTTGATGGGTAAAATATAGATAGCCTAGAGGTACAAATCAGGCCCGTAACCTTGCCATTAAACCACTCATATGCCCTTCGGATTTGTACCCTGGTTCCTCTCCCTTCTGATGCTCAATGTTTCAAAGTCCTCCTTACATATCTATGCACTAATCAACATTCATCATATGAAAATGAGAATGTTATGAATCAAATATATGGTTATATATCACCTCAAATTCGGTTATTTGTGGATGTAAAATATTTAAATAATGTTTTAAATTATTTGTCAAATACATATATTGCCTACCTATTCTTTGAAACTAAAAACATATGCATCAGTAAATCATTAACAGCAACATTGTTTACCTCTTCATAATGCAATGTACTACCACATCTCTACCCTCTGCATGCTAAATTCTAGGCTCCATGACACTTATTAAATATTGTAGACAACCAAGGTCATGCACTCCAATGCCCCAAACATATATTTCATGTGCATGGAGACTAAGGAATTAAATTTGGTAAAGTAATTACTTTCATTAGCTATTGGAAATTTCGAAGCCATGGCTATTTTATGAGTTGCTTGTGAATTGTTGTTGTTTCAGGAATGTGAAGCCATGGTTATTCTACAAGTTGCTTAGGAATTTTTTTATTTCAGGAATGAAAAACCATGGCTATTCTACAATTTGATTGTGAATTGTTGTTTTAGGAGTGTGTTCAAGGATTTATTTGAATGAGGTTCATAGTAGTCATGTGCAAGAAGCCATATAGTTATTAGATTTATTTACATTTCTATCAAATTTGTGATTTTGATCTTGTTGCAGCAAGTATCCAACGGGTACACGCACCAACCAAGCCATAGAGGTTGGATATTGGAAAGACATTGGCAAAGACAAAGAGATTTACCTAGGCAAGACTAATAAACTGGTTGGCATGAAGAAAACTCTTATTTTCTACATGGAGAGAGAAACCAAGGGAGAAAAGACCAGTTGAGTAATACATGAGTATTGTTGGAGGGTAATTTTTTATATTATGATCTTCCTAAGACTGCAAAGGTAGATGACTTTTTTTTTTTTTGCACATGCATATATAAGTCGTTTTTACCTTCTAATTGTCAACCATTGTATAGTTTTTCTTTGCTTTCGACAAACCACTTAAGCTTGTATTTGATCAAGTGGTCAGTTCATAATATTTTTATTTTATCTTGTGCGGAATGCCTCCAATGAGAACCAAAAGCATCACACTTCCAAGGGATACTTTGATCAATTTGGTTTATAATATAAATAGAATCCCTACCTGAATTTGTGATTTTTTGGCCCTGTAGAATTGGAAATGATTTCTATCTCAGGTGAGTGATCCGTATTTTTCATTGGTAAGGGAAAAAGAAATGAGGGTAGATCAAGTATAGCAAGTATTTTGACAACACATAATAGAATAGCATATCTTTGAGAGAATGAGGGTATGGCTTTGTATCTTAGCTTGAACCTTTGTCCCACGCCTTTGGTGGTTATGGGTTTAGAACTTAGATTGGGATTGGGATCGACGGTCATGCCCAACAAATATTAAATATCGATTGGTGAGGTTTCGATCGCGAGCGAGTGTGCCCAAGGATTGTGTCATTGAACCTTTATCGAGGGTTTCAACATCCTCAATGTTCTATCCAAGAAGCTATGAATGAGGAGGACTAGGTGTTTCATGAATTATTTGGGCAGATTGAACAAGCTAGGCACTATATATCCATCCTTGTAAGGCATCACTGGAGATGACATGTAATACGAATCAAACCGACTATTTTAGATTATAATCTCAACCCCATCTCTCTCTAGAAGAAGTGAGTCTTTAGTTTATCATCTTTTTCGTTTTCAGATCTATCCACAAAAACGAAAATAGATTGGGCATTGTTGTAGAAGAGTCTAGCATTGATACCAATGTGACTGATAATTTCAATTCTGAGAGACCCACTGAAATCCACTAGTAGAATTTGAACAGGCCCCATCATAATAACGATAATATAGTTCATAGGTTGTATAAGAAGCTGATGAAAGAAGCAATAGTGTCTCAAATTTCGAATACAATATCTACTTGGTGATGGCCAGAGAGCCTGTGGTCACCTCTTGTGGTCATTTGTTATGTTGGGCTTGTCAATTTCGATGGCTTCATGATCCAGATTATTTTTGGCACGAAATGAGAGAAAATATATAATAAATAAATGCATGGAGATACCACAGATATCCAATAATATAACATAAACATATTAGAGATGCAACCATAAACACAGAGATACAGTAAAACATGATTTCTATTAATGAAATAAATGTACAGAGACTGTAAAAATACAAAGTGAAAGACTCGCTAGAATGGTGGCATCTTATCTCTGAGAAGAGATGTGACGACTAGTCGCATTCGCAAGAAGATGATTATAATGAGGCTCTGAAGGCCTTTTTACAATAAACAGGAATGTCAAAAACCCTAGACATCCAAAAACCTAACCCTAGGAGATGAAGTGCCAAAAGTCATGTGGGCCCCGTTTGGGTAAGTCAGTACATCGACTTCCCGGGGTCGTAAATTTTTCATACGATCTTTATTTGACACATATTATACATCGTTAGAAAGATCTGTCCAAGGACTATAATTTTTTATAGTGAATATCATGTTTATGTTTTTTGATCGGTTGATGCCCAAAAAACATTGTTTAGGGCCTCAAAATGGCTCCGGAAGTTCAGGACCTGAAAAACTGCCAAAAATAGTAAATTACCAAAATTGCCAAAAAATTGTTTTGAGCCAGTTGGAAAAGGTGGGTGGCCACCGATATCCACCTGGATCACTTCATGTACACTCCAACACTAAGCTTATTGCATCTTGAAGTGGCGTAGGAAAACCAAAATCAGCATGCTTGGTAGCGGTGAGGTTATGGAGGAAGGTTTGTGTGCTTTGTAGCAGTGAGGTTGTGGAGGAAGGTCATCTAGGGGTTGCCAAGTATCATTCTTGGTAGTGGTGAGGTGGTGGAGGATCTTGGTAATATTTTTATGGTAATATCTCTCATTTTAAAATGTGATTTAAAGAAACAATTTGTCCCATTGGTAGCAGTGAGGCAGTGGAGGAAGGTCTCCATGACAGTCGGGATGAGTACTTCAAGTGACAGTTCGAAGCGTGGAGGTGACCGTTGGGGTGAGTAATTCACGTGAAAATTGGAGGTGTGGAGGTGGTGAGAACTATTATATTGCATAGTGGACAACAAAGATAAAGGGACAGTTGGACACATTACGTGGCAAGTAGTATTGACGTCAAGTTGTATTGGTTGACAGGTTTCAGGAAAAATATCTTCCTATGTACATGCCTTCGGCATAATTAAAAACATGTAACCATATTTATAGATTTTATATAACACTAATACACATAAACAATTACATAGATTAAAAATAAATAAATAAAACCAAGAGTGTTTTAGTTGTCATGATCAATAATATAGCTTTCTTACATGCACCCTTATGTGCTTATTAGGCAGTGGATTAAGATCATTTCTATACCAATTGTTTATAAATGAGATTAATGATGATATAAGTCACTTGGATGCCTTACAATACATAGTTGATCATAACTAATTTAAAATTTTATTTATATAAACATGTGTTTGCAAAGAAAAGAAGGAGGAGGAGGCGGAAAGACTCAAAACGCAAGGAATCCAGTCTACAATAGAAATGTCTATTGGGAAAAACATCAGACCAAGGCATTCCAAGGGAGGCCTCAACCTCCCCCCCCTTAAGTAAATAATGAATCTCATCTCTTGGAATTGTAGAGGACTGGGGAATCCCTCCAAAATTGAAGCAGTAAAGGACCTTTTGAAAGCAGATCCCTCAGATATTCTCATGCTCCAAGAGACCAAAATAGAAGGGCAAGCCCTTCTAGAGATCAGCAGTTCAAAGTGGAATAAAAGATCAGGCAAAGCAGTCAACTCAAGGGGAACCTCTGGAGGCCTGACAACTATTTGGTCGGAAGACCTATTCCATTTAAATAAGCATCATGAAACCCAACACTGGATATTTACGGAATTGAAGCACAAAGCAAGTAAGTTGACCATCTCTCTCTTCAATATTTATGTTCCTGTTTCCTACTTTGAAAAACGAGAATGTTGGAACTCCCTCTCTGTCTTTTTAGAGGAGACTTCTCCTAGCAATATCATTATAGCTGGGGACCTAAATATTGTACTGAAAGCTAAAGAAAAGAGGGGGGCACCAGCACTAGAGACCCCTTGCTGGCCAAGGTGGAGGAGATCACACAGACTTGGGATCTTTTAGATTCCAGTCCAGTTCGAGGCATTTATACTTGGTCCAATAACAGAGTGGGACTAGAACACATTTCTGCTTGGTTAGATCGATTCCTTGTACAAAGCTCCATAATGATGAACAAAAAGTTCATCATCACCAAAATCCTGCCTAAGCTCACCTCAGATCATAAGCCAATACAGCTTCTCCTGGAAGAGGAAGAAGACCTGGGCCCTATTCCTTTCCGTTTCATCCCTCAATGGATCGAGAGAGATGGTTTTATAGAGATAGTGAAATTAGCTTGGGCCAGATCCTTTTCTGGATCCTCAAGTTATGTGTGGGAGCAAAAGTTGAAAGCCACAAAACAAGCCCTGAAGGACTGGATAAAAAAACCAGCCTCTACTCCCACCAAAAAAAGAAGAGAAGCAGTGCAGTCATTGCAAACCTTGCAAACAGAAATGGAAAGCAAAGACATCACTGCAAAGCTGCTAGAAAAATAAATAAAATAGCAACGATCCACATATCAATCTTTTCGGAAGGAAGAAGAATATTGGAGACTCAAATCTAGAAGTCTCTGGCTAAAGGCTGGGGATAGGAACACCTCCTTCTTCCACCGGAAATATAGAGCAAGATTTTCCAGGAATCACATAGCAGAAATCAAAACAGTGGAGGGCCAAGTTTGCAAAGGCTTCAATCAAGTCAAAGTTGTCGCAGAAACCCACTTCAGGAATTTATACAGAGAAGGTACTCAAAGTAACGAAGAGGAGACTGCCAATTTCCTCTCCAACATCCCTTCCCTCATCAGCCTGGAAGATAATGCAATCCTCTCTAGACCAACAACAGAGGAATAAATCATTAATGTTATCTGGTCCATGGATGCAGACAAGGCACCAGGGCCTGATGGATTTACAATCCATTTCTACAAAACTTGTTGGCATATTATCAAGGAAGATCTCCAGAAAATGATAAGTGGGTTTATGAAAAAAACCAAGGTAGGGGGAGGAACTAACTCCACTTACCTGGCTTTAATCCCCAAAGACTCCAACCCCGATACATTTGCAAGGTTCAGGCCCATATCGCTGTGTAACGCCTCCTATAAGATTCTGGCAAAACTCCTAGCAAATAGGATCAAGCCGCTGCTAAAAAGATTGATCTCCAGCCCTCAAGGTGGTTTTGTGGAAGGTAGGCACATTCTGGACAATGTAATCCAAGTCCAGGAGACAATACATACAAGTAAATAGCGGAAAGAGAAAGGAATGTTGATAAAATTAGACATGGCGAATGCGTTTGATAGAGTCAATCGCTCATTCCTTTGCAAATTTCTTCTCACCTTTGGCTTCTCGCCTCATTTTGTTCAGCTAATTAAAGCCTGCATTGACATTCCATGGATTGCCCCACTAGTCAATGGTCGCCCAACCAATTTTTTCCAAGCTCAGAGAGGAATCAGGCAGGGATGCCCTCTCTCCCCTTTCCTGTACATCTTAATGGATGATTCCCTTAGTCGAAAACTCACTGCGGAAAGATTAGCTGGTAACATTCCAGGTCTCAAACCGTCCACTGGAGAAGAACCTCTGAATCATGCGCTCTTCGCCGACGATTCCCTCCTTCTTGGGGGAGCCTCCATCAGAATTGCCAAAGCTTTTGACACAGTCCTCAGAAATTATTGCAGAGTATCGCGAGCCTTAGTGAATGAGAGCAAAAGTGAAGTCTTCAGCTGGAATATAAGTCAGCACGAACTCACAGGCATCACCACTCTCCTCGGGTTCAAAGGACAAACAAAATGGGACAGATTTAAGTATATCGGCCTTCCCATAATCTTTGGCGTTAACAAAAGATCGCTTTGGAGCGATGTCATCTCCAAAATTAAATCAAAAATTTCAGCGTGGGGAGGCTACTGGTTGACTAAGGGAGGCAAAGTAATCTTAATTAAATCCCTGATGTCTACGCTTCCAATCTTCCAGGCGGCATTTCTTCTAGCACCAAGAAATGTGATGGAGCAGATCTCCAAACTCCTTAGAGATTTCCTGTGGCAGGGAGGGAAGGGCAATGAAAAGAAAATGCATTTGGTGTGCTGGGACGTGGTTAAAAAATCCATGGCAGAGGGCGGGCTGCAAATTATAGACCCCGCACTTGTAAACTTAGCGCTGGGAGGGAAGATTTTGTGGAAACTAATCCACGAGCCCACGCACCCGTTCAGTGACACCCTGCGTGCAAAATACAGGCCCAACAAAACTCTCAGCAACCTCCAAAATGAGAGCTCAGTCAGTTGTACGCAGGTGTGGAAATTGTGTTGCAAAAGCAGCAAATTCTTCAAAAATTCGCTCTATAGAACGCATGGCAATGGAAAACGCACGCATTTGTGGCTAGACCGCATCATGGGAAGGGAACCATTGGCTGAAAATGTGGATATAACAGATCTCAGAGACTGGTTGCAGAGAGCAGGAGTCAATAGATTATATGACCTCTCGAAATGGGATGAGCATGGAGACTGGGCAGGATGGGATTTTCATGGAGTCACAGCCCGGTTATCATTGCAACTATCCACTTTTGAAGATTTGTTGGAGGACGTCGCCCCTGTCAACAGAACTGTGAAAGATAGTTGGGGTTGGGGCCAAACAGGTGTATACACCGCGACAGAAGGATATAGAAACTTGCAGGCCTCAAGAAACAGCAGCCAAACTCCGACATTCTGGAAAAACGTCTGGGAACCGCTAGTCGTACCTAAATTGAATTTCTTCTTCTGGACCCTGGTGCACAATAAACTTCTAACGGGAGATAACCTGGAGAAAAGGAACATAGTGGGACCTCACAGATGTGTGTTATGCAGCAATAATTCTGAAACAGCCCAGCACTTATTCATGGAATGCATCTTTGCCAAAGAGGTTTGGGGACTCATCCTACAGGACCTCCAAATTTCACTTCAGCCACAGAATTCTGTTGCGGAGCTCTTTGCCTCTTGGAGTCTCATATATCCCCAACGAATCCCCTCAAAATCCTTTTGGCGCAAAATCTGGACAGCGATTCCAAAGTATGTATGTTGGCAGATTTGGTTGGTACGCAATCAGCTAATTTTCAAAGAGTTGCAGCACAACCCGATGCAAGTGGCTGCAAAAGCTAAATCCTTCCTCCTGGAAGCGGCCCAACAACAGTATTTTAAAGAGGATCCTTTGTTATTTCCCGAGGAAAAGAGGTGGCTAGGCCCTCTTGTGCCTTATCCAGGTAAGCTTCCACTCTCCCCTCATTCTGCCACACCGGATTGGCGCATAAGAGATGATGACGAAACTTTCCAATCTTGGTGGCGGTCTCAAAATTTACCCACAATTTTCTTTGACGGGGTGTCTAAAGGAAATCCCAGTGTCGCTGGTGCTGGGGGGGGATTATTTGGTCTTCCGGGGGAGTCATCCTACTCGAGGTCTACAAGAAGCTGTTTTCTGGCAGGGATTAGGTCCGAAGGAAACCAACGATGTAGAGATGCTAGGGCTCATTAAAACTTGCCATTGCGGCGGAAAAGAATCAAGACGCTTCAAGAGTATTGAGTTCGAGAGATAATAATAAAAACTTGAAACAAAGGAGACCGCGGTAGACTCAGAGATAATAATAAAAAACTTAAACAAGGAGACACGGTTCAGCAACGCCAGCCTAAACAAAACCTTGGACAGATTGAAGAGAGTTCTTCAAGACTTCAACTCGTGCAAGTTTTATCACATTCTTAGAAAGTCAAACACTGAAGCTAATCAGATGGCGAACAAAGGCAACACACTCATGAAAGGACTGCTAATTGTAAACAATGAAAGATTTGTTCAAACTCCTTGAGAATGTTGAAAAACAAAAGCAGCAGCAGTTAGTAAAATGTATTGTAATAGGGGTCGCTTCGGCTAAGACCCATTTTCAATTCAGATAAATAAATCTCATACCCGTTATAGTTAAAAAAAAAAAAAAATCAACACATGTGGTCATCGATATCCGTTTAGTGACACTTACTTTCATCTTTGATCAAAAAAAACTTGGACCTCACCCAAACAAAACCATTGGAAAGAATTAAATAGTATATATTTGAGTTTTCATTCAATAAGGATAAATGTCTCTGAAACCCCTGGAGAGGTCCAAGCACATTGCATACCCTAAATGTATATGCTAGTTGCATGGACCAAGACATTGGAAGAGAACTTAAGAGAGGCACACCAAAATTGACTATGTTAGTATTATGATGTAGTATTTGTTATTTGTACAACACTACATTTGCAATGTATGTGTGTTTCTCAACTTTGCTCATAGTATATGTTACTTCTTAACATACCATTCCTTTTGCAGTGATTAAATATGTGTTTATATCAGTTATAAAAAAAAATCATGATTAACATTTTTACTCTTTTAATTACACTTTTTTTTTAAATGTACTAGTGAATTTCAAAGGTAGAAAACAAGCTTAAGAATTAGAAAAAAAAAAAAATTATCCTAAGATCCTGTAATTCTAGGACTAGCTCTAGCTCCATATTCCTTGACTGCCTAAATCCATATGCACAACAAAAATTCCTACCAGTTAGAACCCCTAAGGAAATATGCAAAAATGAAATAGAATCTAGAAGAATTCATCCATTTTACTAGAACATCGAAAGGAAATCAAGCCAAGATGGATCTAGAGTACTTATCTTAGATTCATAAGGTAATAAATTTTATAAATTTTCTTAGAGTCGGTATGATCCATGAATAATCTAAACAAAGTAAAAATGATATTTGGGTCTCCTTCTCCTTTAAGGCTTTGTCCTAGGAGAGGTTATTCCCATCAGGGACTCATTAAGAATTATGTCATTCTTCTAAAACTAGTTTGAAATATATAACACCTTGGTTAAGCAACTTGTGAGAAGAATAAGTTGTAAGGATGGGTAAAATACAACAAAGAAAAAAACTGACTAGTGAATGACTGAGTATCTAAAAAATAAGGTGTGTTGAGGAAATAGGGAGAAAGATAGATGGTGGAGATAACTAGACCATCCATTCCATGTAAGTATGTGATAGAAGTATGGGAGAAAAGGTTAATAGAAAATGTAGATTCCCCCTATAGAATCTCCCTCCCTAGATAGTTTATGCTGAAAGGTAAATGATGTTGTTGTTCCCTAATGTGGGCCCTTTAGACTTTGAAGAGGTGAATGCAAGCCTCAAGGCAATATATGGGATTCACCCTTGGGGTGCATGTAGGTAAGATTCTTAAGGGAATGTATTCACACTTTTTTGCTTGGCTTGTACACAAATAGCCAAGTGCTTTATTCTTTAATCCATAAGAGATACTATGAACCCATGTTACATTATTTCCTACATTACAAATTGACTTGTTAAAAGTAAGTAACATGTCAAAAGGAATTAGTAAGGAAAGAACCATAAAGGAATTCCACAGATATGGGTTGTTTTGAGGGGAATAAGAGCATCACAAATACGATTAAACTAGCATACCCCCGAAGCGAGGGAAGGAAACACCGAAGAGAATATAAGGTGGATATGTTGTAAAAGTAGAGTTTTGTTTTTGATAGTGCATTGTGATCTATTATGTTCCACTAACGTTTCTAGGTCCAATTATGTTCCACAATGTTTTAAAGTCCAATGTTTCATGGAAATACCTTCTATTTTTGGTTTCCTATCTTATCTAAATGAATTTTCTCACTTTTGTGCTTTTGTTTACATTAGTTACTTGTAAATTAGAGGAAAAGATACTACAAGAGAACCATTATACTATAAGTAAAGCCATTAATTACAAATGTACATGTTAATTTTTAAGATGTTATTAGTGATGCCTTAGACTATCATGTATATCATAATCAAAACATAGAAGAAGAGATATTGTTGATCCCTCCCTATAATGGGGGGAGGGGTTGAGGCTACAAAAAATTATTTGTGCAAGTGACAAAGAACATAGACTTAGCTACTCCCTAGATTCCATATTATTTTATTTGGAGAATTGATTGATTATTCTATTAGGATATGATTTACTAACAGTATGTATGTAATTATGTTGGAAAAGGTATAAATGTTAATATATGATTCAATACAACTATTATGTATGTAAGTATGTTGGGCAGGTCATCAATCTGTTTGCGATAAAACTAATTAGCAAGTATATGGCCATGACGTTCAAAAATACACATTGGGAAATCCTTTGCAATATTTTCACATTTTTTTCCAAGATTTATCATTTTTTTGTTTATGATGTTGGTTATATGGTGGTGATTGGGTCGGTTGTTTTGAAGGTGATGATATAATTTTCCCATTTATCTCTTCTCTTCCTCCAATATTGCTTTCAGGAGATTAGACAATGAGCAAATGTATTTTATGTTGAATTGTTTTTTTTATTCAATTTTTTTGTTATATAATAAGTCACTTAATTCATGTGCCAACAATATTATAAATAATTCTCCATAAATATTTGACATGAAAAAATTCAAGCAACAATATTTTGATTTTAATAAAAACATACTAAAATGAAAATTTGTATTGTTTTGTTTTTCTTTAAATACTTCGAAATATAAATAATTTCAAAATATGTAATGGCATGAATATTATGGAATTTTGTAACTCTTTATCAATCTCGAGATTAAAAAAACACCTTTAAAGTAATGGCAAGTGGCACATCTCTATAGTTTGAGAATGCTAAGTAAAGTTTACATAAAATTATATTTATATATTTAGGGATTGTCATCAATCTAAGATTCTATTTCAAAAACTTAAATGTTGATTAAAGAAAGTGAGTATGGGAAATAAATAAATTTGATTTTTCATATTATAAAATAACATTTCTATCTGTTTTGTGAGTGAATCATGGATAATTGGCATGGACTCATTTTTCTGTGATAACATGAATATGTTGTACTTGACTTTATATTTATTAAATTGGTGTGTAGTGCAGTGTTGTCGACTTTATATATATTAAATTGGTGTGTAGTTTATTCAGGTGGATATTGATGGCCACCCACCTATTTCACTGGCTCGAAAAATAATTTTCCACCTTGGCAGTTTTTTGGGTTCCAAACTTTTTGGATCGTTTTGAGGCCCTAAACGATGTTTTTTGGGGATTTGAGGCATAGGAGATTGCCAATGGCACTAGCCTAGACCAGTCAAAAATAGTTCTTCTCAGTTAGATCTTTCCAACGGTGTATCGAGTGCCCCAAACGGAGATCATATGCCAAAGTTACACCCCCAGGAAGTTGATACACCAAACTACCCAAAACGGGGTCCACAAAACTTTTGGTTTTTCATCTTCTGGGGTTAGGGTTTTGGATTTTATTTATGTTAAAAAGGTCTTTGGAGCCTCATTGTAACAATCGTCTTCTTGCAAATGTGAGTAGTCGTTACATCTCTTCTTAGAAATAAGCTGCCATCATTCTAGCGATTTTTTCACTCTGTATTTTTACAGTCTCTATACATTTCTTTCATTAATAGAAATCATGTATTACTGTATTTCTCTATTTTTGACAATATTTATGTGTATTTCATTGTAATATCTCTGCTTTCATTTCATTCTAAAAAATAATATAGATCAGTAATACACTGTTGTCTCTCTTATAATGGTTTCTTTATAATAACTTACTGTAGTGCTTGCTCACATCCTCCAACCAACTCTTATCTTAACTATAATAGTACTTTGATTTAGATTCCTTATGTTGCAATGAGTCATAAAGTGTAATGGAGAGGATTTTTATTTATTTATTTTTATGAGCAGATGAAGTGGGCACATACTTCCCTTATAATATAATTGAAGAGGGAAATATGTGGGCAAATTCAGAGTTAATTCACACTTTAGATGCCATCGTAAAGTGTATAGTATTGAGCAGGTTCTCTATAAGATTTTTCTTTTTTTATTAATAAATTGTACAGTCCATTTCAAGTAACTTGCATACTAATATATGATTGGTTGATTGTGTTTCACTAGTTTTCCCCTCGTCGTTTTGATTTGCTAATTTCTTATTTTGTAATGTTTATAATTTAATGTGTTTTCTTATCTCCCATTTATACTGTGGAATTTCAATGAGAATTGTGAGCTTTTCTTTGTAGTTGGATTATGCATTACAAAATAATTTTCTGATTTGAGTAAGACTTATCTAATTTCTCACTATGAAGTATTGAATCATGTAGAATATAATAATTTTTGTGGATTTGACATCTGCAGGTTTATAAATTACTTCTTGTATTCCTATTTTATGATTCGTATTCTTTTAATTGTGTAGTGAACACATGTCTTAAAGTGGGTGAATAGTAGTGGAGGGATTTGGTTGGATTCACCTAACTTGGCTATCCACTCAGAATTGATAGATAGGGTTTGTGCCATAGATGATGCTGAAAAGTATTTTATAGATCTCCTTGAAAGAGAAAATAACTATCAATCATATGGTGCACTTCTGAAGTGTTATGTGAGAGAGGAATTGGTTGAAAAGGTAGAAGGATTCCTGGAAAAGATGAAGGAATTTGATTTTGTTTCCAATGCAACTCCATACAACAACATGATGAATATTTCTTTGAAAACAAGTCAACAAGAGAAAGTACCTCTAGTTATGCAATAAATTCAAGTATCTCAATAAATAAAATTAAAATTATGAAATGTCATAGAATTTTGTAAAGAGGGGCTCACTAATTGTCTGACAATTTTATGTCTGAGCTCTTCATTAAGAAGACCACCCTTGGCCAAAGATTAAATACTATGTAATGATTATTGCAAACCACCCTTGGCCAAATATTTAATGCTTTGTAATGCTTATTGCTCCCCAAAACAAAACGCATTTGCATGCTAAGTTGTCTTTCATAATCAAGTTATAGTCTCAAAGTAATTTATAGATTAAAATTATGTCTTGTGTACTGAGAGTCAACTTCAAGAACATGTCTAAGAAATATATTGTTGGGTATGCAATCGTTTCTCTTATGCACATAGTATCGATGATAGTTATCATAGTGAGGTACGGAAATTACATTGGGTAGTACAATCATTTCTCTTATGCACATAGTACCAACGATTGTTATAATAGTGAGGTACACAAATTACAAATGCGATAATTTGTATTGTTTTTTCTGTTTTTCAATTTGAAGAATTTTGGATCAATCTTGGAATTCCTTGGGTTTGAGTTGGGAATCCCCCAAACTTTCTTGTGATGAAGCATTATTGTAGAGACAATCGAAAAGATAATTATGCATGAATCTGAAACATGAAACAACATGTTTAATTTGAAAAAAAAAATCATTATATTAAAACATTGACCTAATTTTTTTAATTATATATGCTAATTGCTAAATGATGTGGAGATCAGCGACTAGTTCCATTCAAAACAGAAACAAAACAACCAGTGATCTCGAGCGAAGAACCTAAAATTTGTGTTTAAATGAATGTTGTTAAACTCTTGAGAGTCTAAATGTGATCTAAAAAATTGACATCCAGCAAATGTTTGCAAAGAAATGGAACATTTGAAACACATTAATCCACAAAATAAAAATTCCACTCAATTTGGCAAGTTAACCTTCTAGACTCTGCTTCCAACCATATCTATAGCGTCTCAGGAATGGAACGCGAACTAAGAAATGGGACATTTGAAATACATTAATCCGCAAAATAAAAATTCCACTCAATTTGATGAGTTAACCTTTCGAGCTCTGCTTCCAGCCATATCTATAGCTTCTCAGGAGTGGGTCGCAAACTTCAATGGACAACACCAAAGATGCACAATCCTATGGAGTAAAGACTAAATTTATGCATACAAACACATTTTTTAATCAGGGAACCTTTAAATCTAAACAACCTTTAAATCTAAACAAATTTGCAGTCAAACTCTTTAGAAGCGTAGTCAAACAAAAACAACACTAAAAATGAAAATGATAAAAATGATTCCCTTCAAACTCACTTGAATTTTCCCTCAAATTTTCCTTTCCATGTATTTGATTTCTCACATTTGTGCCGCGAAAATATCTAATATCCTACAAGTTTAGTTGATTTGGTTGCAAACAAAGTAGCGGTACATGCAGCAATACTCAAGGCACTTTGTTTCTAGTGACGACGACATCCTCCATTAATTTTACTTCCATTCTGTTGGAATTCCAGGCAGGAATTCATGGCAAGCAGGAAGACAAGCAAGAGCAATTGGAGAGAAATTTTAGTTTGTTGGGCAGAGGAAGCCAATCGGTCCAATATCAACCTTGAAAGTGGATATTAACTGGCATTTAAAAACAAAATTGAAGAACATCAACGAAATATTCAAAAAGGGCAAAATCCAAAAACCAAAGATAGGGCGAGCATAACCCTAAAACTGAGTACATGAAATGTTGAAGTGAATTCAAATTATTAATGTAGGCAACTACTAACGTGATGCAAACAATATTCTGCAAATAGTAAGTAAATATTAAATTGTTTATGGTAAATTAATTTTGGTTTTCTCAAAAATTGAATACTTTGTTTTTAATTAAGAATTGTATTGTGTCTCTATCAAGTTTTAGATAATGGCAAAGAGAGATTAAAGCTAAATAAAACAATGTTTTTATCAATTGACCAGAATACTAAATAATATGTCCAACACTATTATTCTTATTATAATGGCAAAGAGATATTAAAGCTTAAAAAACAATGTTTTTATTAGTTCACCAGAATGTTAAATAATGTGTTCAGCATTGTTCTTCTTATTATCAATTACATATGTAATTACCTTCATATGTAATTTTCATTGTAAGAACAAATCTAAATATTTGATTTTATGTATTTTTAGATAGAATGTTGAATAATGTGTTCAGTACTATTCTCAGACAGATTAGCTGCAATCTTGGAAATATTATTCACTTACTGAAACAAATACAATATGGAAGGAAACAATGGGTTTGGTTAAGCATCTCTAACAGAAAGCATATAGTTGGTTTTTGAAATTTATAGAGGATGTATTGGATGTTGGATTTCATGTAGAAAACAAATATCATGTCCATGCCTCAACGACCAAAAACCAGTAGCAGCAAGATAGCAGCTAAATTGCAGCAATGTTATCTCAACTTAAAATGGTTAACGACTGGCTAGATTAACTTGGGCATAAAAAGGAAGATATGTCAGACATCAAGTTGGTAAAAAACATTGATCGTTTGAAGAGAAAAAAATTATGGTTTTCTGCTTCGGCGTGTTGAGTTTGTTGCTTCTGCTCTCGATAACCACGTTTGTGGTTTCTAAGTAGGTATGTTTATGTATCAAATTTCTTGACGATAGTTAATTATGAATTTTTCGGTTATTAAGATGTTCATGAGCCAAAATAATTAGTAAATATTGAAAAGGACTTTTAACTGCAGAGGATCCTTTCTATGATATTTCGTTTAATTAAAGGAGGAAAATAGGAGAGCTAAGCAATTATCTTTTATTAGGTTTGAATCTTTAAAATATGGAAACTTAAACGTTTAAAGGGGGATCTGGTAACTACCTTTCAGAAGAGAGTATATCCTCCATATTCTTCTGAGAATTTGAAAGCTCAAAGACACACGGAGGAAGAAGCCACCGGAATAGTAGAAGTTGCAACTGCAAGCACGGAGATTTGGCTATCACCTCACTCATGCTCATAGACATGATCGGAAGTGGAAGAATTCATTGGAAGAGAAGAAGTTGAGAGCATTGAGATCACACTATGACTGGTGTTGGCACTGACATTGCTTTAAAGTCCTTTAAAATATTTAGGGATTGGTGGTCTCTCAATAGGAAAAACTCCCTAAAGCATCTGAACAACCTTTCCCATTGAAGGACGTACGAAAGACTGCTCTTGAATACACCAAAAACTAACTTGAATGACCCTCTGCACTTGATCCATATTTAAACGCCCACCAAGCTTTTCATCCACAATGCTTGAAATATTTCCCCTTTCAAATTGCTAAAATGCCCATGTCGAGAAATTCCTTATTCCCGAGGTTGCAGAATAAAACTACATGTCATCTCCATGAAGCTAATGGACACTGAAATTATTATTAGACATTTCCTGCAAGGTTATCTGCACAAGTACACCCCAACCCTAGTCTGAAGCTCTGGGTAAGCATTCAAAGTTCAATGTCAGGTTGAATAAACAATATATCAATTTAAAAATCTTGAATAGCCCTCTGCATTTGATCCATATTTAAATGCCCACCAAGATTTTCATTCACAATGCTTGAAATATTTCCCCTTTCAAATTGCTAAAATGCCCATGTCGAGAAATTTCTTCTTCCCTAGGTTGTAGAATAAAACTGCATGTCGTCCCCTTGAAGCTAATTGACATTGAAATTACTATTAGACATTGTCTGCAAGGTTATTTGCACAAGTACACCCCAACCCTAGTTCGAAGCTCTGGGTAAGCATTCAAACTTTAATGTGAGGTTGAATAAACAATATATCAAATTAAAAAGTGTAATCAAATAAAAAGTGGAGAGGAAAGGTCGAGAAAGAAACGAAGGGAAATCCTAGCACCGATGTAAACAAAATCATATGGTTGTAGACCCCAACAAAAATAACCGACACCGAAAATTATTGTTTTAGGACTTCCTGCGAGCGCTTCACCTGTCAATAAAACCCCAAACCTTGAACGATTTTACAGGCCTATAAACAAACATAATGCACACAAAAAATAGAATGAGAACCTAAAACGTGTGTGAGACTAACTCCGTGGGTGTATTCATAATCGATCCAAAAAACTATATGTCTTGTATTGCGAGAGAGGGGATAAAAACCAGATCTTATGTACGAGGGGCCTGGATTTTGAAAATAAAGTCAGGGTTGCAAACATTTTTCCCCCTTTTTCTTCAAGATGGTGAGATATGAATCATTGGACTTTATATGAACATCAACTACCGGAAGACGGGCGTGGCGTGCCACCCATAACCTTTGGTTGTTGTCGCACTATGGCCTTCCATCATCTCCTTCATGGAACTTAAGCAGACCAACTGTGTCCTCCAATTTGACGTCATTGTGGGCCTTATGGAGGATTCATTTATACTCCCCTGAGTGAACTGCAAAAAATTCCATATGAAAAGAACATTGAGGACAGATTGTAGGTAGAAAAACCACCTACAAAAACAATATGTTCATACTAAACATTTGTGAAACCCAAGAAAGAAAATCCAAAACCCTTAAAACAATATTAGTAGCCTTCTAGAGGCTTTCTGTAGTAGTTCACCATGGCTAGTGAAAACTCTTCGAATACATGGAAAGAGTTGATAGCATATCTTTCGTCATCTCTATGCAGTGACTGAGGACAAGCGCATTCCTCCGGAGGAGGATAGTCCCCTTGAAACCCTTTTGGTTGATGTCCTTTTCACTCCACTGTTGTGCACTGCCCGCCTGCATCCACAATCGGATCACCCAACCACCTCACATTGACCGCCCGCATTCACAATCAGATCCCTCAATCGCCTTATGATATATCCTTGTTGGTGTAGAGGGGAAGGCACGATGCAAATATGGATGGGACACGTGGGTGGAAGATTTAGTAGAGCGCACGGGTATCTAGGGATGCCAGGTGTCATATTTCAATATGTTTTCGACAGACGACGAAACCTGGACAAAGCCACTCCCTAAAAAAACACCTTCAACGTAATTAATGCAAAATGTAAATTGGTGTACTTTGTTGCTTTATATAATTAATTAATTCAAAACAACCATTAAGTGTAATTTGATAATGAATACATCCAATTTTTTAGTATTCGAAATTTGTAATTGATGATAGTGATATTTACCTTGGAAATGTAAAGTTATGATGAATTATTTATTATATAAGTTGACTCATTTAAAAAGGGGAAGATTTTCTATTATAATTTTAAGTATTAATAAAAGTTATTCATGAGTTAAAGAGATTGAAGATTAGAGTTGTTACTTATGGACTTTGTTGTTGGGTAATAGAAAAGGAGGTCTCTTAGAATCTCAACATTGTTAATAGTATTATTGTAATTAATTTAAAAGGTCTCTTGGAATCTATTGTTAATAGTATTATTGTAATTAATTTAAAAGTAAATTATAGTTTTATTGAGAATATGAAAAATTGGTTTACTAATATGAAGAAGAAAACAAATATTGCAAAATAAAAATAGATTCATATAAACTTTATAATGAAATTAGGAAGTGGACAATATTGGTTTACAACAAATATTGCAAAATAAAAATAAATTTATATAAACTTTATAATGAAATTAGGAAGTGGACAATACCTAAAATATCATTAATTAAAAAAAATTATAAAATTTGCAATTTTAATTATATTTTAAAATGTAAAACTTATACAAATATTAGATTTCATTTTTAAAACATTTGCATAATCATTAACATTTATAATATATTAATCCATATAAATCAAATTCAGTTAAATAATCTTATTTCCACATTGTTTGATTTTCAAAATAAGATTCCAATACAAAACAAATCAATTAAATTTTTTATTAAAATTTGAAAATATTAATTTTAATAAATAATAATAACAACAACAATATTTCATCACTTTTTTTAAAGTTTAACATCTATATATCCTAGTAATAAACTAACTACTACTAGATTGCAAGAATAAATCCTTACAAATTGATTACACAAGAAAATGCAGAAGAAAAACATAATTAACTCACAATCCAAGCTGTCCCATCGCTATATGCGATGTTATCCACATTTCGTTGGGAGCCCTCTGAGATTCTTGATTCTGAGCCCCTTAAGTTTTCTGATTCTGCTTCTTTCTCTTTGCGATTTTTGTTTGTTTTTCTTCCTCTTGTCAGAGGGGGAGAAGGACAAGGATTCTTCTTTAGAATTTCTCCAAAGGAGAGATATTTAAGTTCTCCCTCCCGCACATCTCCCTTCTCTACTCCCACAAAAGGCTCGACGGGAACAGCGGAAACCCAAATTGGTGTCTTATCTATAGGAACTTGATCTAGATCCTTCCCATGCGAAGATGCATTGTTCCCAAGTGAGGTCTCATTTCCTTTAGATGTATTTTATGGATTCTTTTTTTCTTTTATTGGTTGTTCAGATTTGATCTTCGGGTTGTTCTAATGAGGAACTTCCTTCACAAAGTCCTTTGATTCTTCATCTTGAGATTCCAAAGCTTCAAATCTATTATTGGAGGGAATAGATGGGAAAGCTTGAGATCTGTGGTTAGGCTCCCCCCTGGGTTGTTGTTTCTTATGATTTCTTAAAACTTTCTTGAATCCTTGATCCACATTATTCTGCAATGGTTGAGATTCTTTATCTTTGGGGTGGCTTTTGGCGAAGTGCCCATATTCATGAAAGTTGTTACATTTGAAAGGTACTTGCTCATAATTCAGGGCCTGAAGATGACTCTAGCCATCTATATTGATCTGAATCGCATCTGGCAGTCCCTTTGAAAAATCTATGTCTACACATATTTTGGCGCATGTGTAGATATTTCCCTTTGGCTCAAAATGGGTTATAAATCGGCCTAGTTTATTTCCAATGGCTTCAAAGGTGGCTTCACCCCATAAAATAAGGGGGAGGTGTGGAAGTCTAATCCAAACAGGAGCAGAAGAGATCTCCATATTTGGGTTAAATTCGAGGGTCCGATGGGAAAGAAACATTCCCTTGGAACCTAAGAAATAAGGGTCAGATCTGAAGATATGGTCCCAATCTTCAATGGTTTTAAAAATAAATACATAAAATCCTTTCCCGCAATAAAAATCCAAGGGGTATTGCTCAGGCCAATTCTTGGAAATCTAGTCAAGAACAACCCTAGGACTGGGCCAAAGGCCTAAGAACTTGCCTACTAAACCACGCTCTGTCATAATGATAGAATTATGTTTTGCCACAGAGTTCCCTAATAAGTCCACATTGGGAATGGAATGAGCTCTTTTGGGACACTTGTCCATGTTGACAGAGGGTCAGCCCATGATGCTTCAGACAACTTCCAATCCACAAAAAACAAAGATGTTGGTTGCAACCATCGAAGTCCGCTACTGGCACATCACCAAAAGCAAACCACATTCAAAGTTAACTAGAAGCAACGAACTGAGATCCAGGGTTCCAGAGACCAAGGCGATGAACAGACAACCCATGACTACAACGAGAGTTTCCAAAAAAAGTGCAATGATCATAGCAATGACGACTAAGAAAAACCCTAATCGCGGTGGCAGAGACCCACACTCCTACTCTTCATAATCTTCAATGTATATAAATTAAATTATTATAGATTATTATTATTATTATAAAAGAAGATATTTGATTTTATTTACATTAAGCTTAAACTAAGATTATGTGTATAAAGTATATTATTTGGAATTTTAAAAATGGATGAGATCATATTATATCATTTAGCCATTTAATTATAATGGTGGTTATAAAACGTACTAAATATATATCCATTTTTGTGATGGCGAAAAATGCACGATTATGATGGTAAAAAAATGCGACCTTAATAAATTTTATTAAGGAAAAAAGATTATATTTTAGAAGTTGAAAATGCGATTTTAACTTGTGGAGAGATGAAAAAAAATCACATTTTTATGATGGTGAAAAATGTGATTATGATGATAAAAAAATCGAAAAAAAATCACATCTATCCATTTTATCATGTTGAAAATGCGATTTTAAGATTTTAACTTGTGGAGAGATGAAAAAAGAAATTATGATTTTGAAAATGCGATTTTAACATGTGGAGAGATGAAAAAAACACACATGAAGTTATTATCACATGTAAGAAATATATTTTTTCATGATGTTAGAAAATGTGATTTTAACTCATTCAGACCAAAAAAGAACCACATAAAATCATTAAAGAAAGACCAAACAGATCACAATAATTCGTTGTTATGATGTTTAAACTATTATTTATGATGCTTAAACTATTATTTTAATTTGGTTGGGAAAAAATTCCATTAATTGGATATAAAATTGCATGTAGTGAGAGGGAGATGGGTGTTGGGTGCGATGTTCCGTTTAATATATATATATATATATATATATATATATATATATATATATATTATATATATATATATATATATATATATATATATATATATATATATATATTTTTTAATTTTTAAATTATTTTGTTGAATTATTTTTTTTTTAATTTTGATATTTTTAATTTACATTTTTGTTAATGATTTTTTATAAAAAAAATCATATTTTGTAGTGTATTTTTTTCAAAAAAAAATCATAATTTTTATTTTATTAAAGAAAGAATTACATTCCATTGAAACCCAGAGTGTATTTAATGTAAATTTATTAAAAAATAATAATTAATTAATTTTCAGCTAATATTATTTTTAATTTAGGAGTCTATTACAAGGTTATTTTTTAGCAATGGTATCTGTTGTTAAGGTCACAATTCCAATCATAGAAAATTTTAGGGGTTATATATTGTCCATGGGCTATTTTTCCATGATTTTTTCAAAAAAAAGATTCGTCAATTTCCATTTTTTCTAAAAATGATTCCCCCAAATTTTATAGAATAATTTTTCTCCCCTAAAAAAGAGCCCAAATTGTATAAAAATTTTATAAAATCCTTAGAAATTTATATATTTTTACAAAAATATTGCCAAACAATTTATAGTTTGCATATTAAGGACTAGTAATATTCGCCAAGGTTTCTACAATTTGAGATAAATTTCCATCCCTAAAATCATCTATGGTTCCAATCAAGTCATAGTTTGAACTCCAAAAATAAAGTTGGTGCTACAAATAGCATCACTTTTCGATTCAAGGGTCAATTTTAAGATTTTGTCATCTTGTAAAGTCTGTGATTTCAAACAAGTCGCAATTTTGGCCAAACAAGTCGCAATTTTGGCCATCTCCCAAAAAAATGGTAATATCGATAGCACCACTTTTTTATTATAGGGTTCATTTTGGTGTTTTTTGAGCAAAAATATGGGTTTTGGTTAGAGTTCTCATTTTGAGGTCACAATTCTCGTTAAGTTGGTAAATTTGTCAAGTTCCCCCCCCCCCCTGCCCCCCTTAAACGGGGTAGAGTCCAAAGTTAACTAATACCCCAAAAGGATATTTCTTGTTTTAGCAATGTTGATTATCTTCTTTACACTTATTATAACATAAAGATACTTTGATCTTCTAGATTAGAGTTAATGATCTCTTTATAGTATTTTTATTTTATTTTATCCTCTAATTCTTTCTCGCACCATAGTCTTTCCTTAAATTTAGATGTAATAGTACCTTTAGTGGTATCAATACTTTGTAAAGTGACCTCATCCTCTATTTCCCAATGATTTAGCCAAGACTTTGCATCTTTATGCCGACACCTCTTAAGTCGCAAGTTGCTTTGAGTAGGGGTTGAAGCAATCTTAGGAAGCATAGTGTCTTGCATGTTAACTATCTTGCATTTGTACAGGTACCTAGTCATAGTTATACTATCAATGGGAGAAAGACCCACTTCTATGAGGAAGATAGGATAAGGCTTATTGCTTTTAATTTTAAGATTATATGTTATAAAAAAAACACTTTTGGATTTGCTCAATCTTTCTCCATGATTGTCTAGAGATGATGCAATCTCAAACTTCATATCCATATAAGATAACATGAGTGATGAGATTCTCAAAGAGGGGCTTCTTTTTCTCCTCGTAGCTAGAGATATATTGATTTACAATTGTTTTCAAGACCAAAATAAGCTTTCCACCATCTTTTAATCCCTTTCTCATTATTATAGTTCCAATTAAACTTGTGATGAAAGTTTATTTCAAAATATTTGTATGAAGTTACTTCCTCTAAGTTGTTATTAACAACACAAAATTACTTTAAGTGAATTTTTTTAATTTGATTATCATAACCTTTATTTTTCATTATTAACCATATAATAATCAATTAAAATTATCAAAAATTAAGCTTCACACCAGTTTTAATCTTCATAACACTTTCGAATGTCCAAGTATGTAAAGTTTGACCATTCTCACAAAGTTGCTCATTGTTGAAATATGAAATTAAAAAATGACTTGGCAATCTTTAAAAAATGATTTCACTCGAAAACATAATTAATATTTCCAAAAAACTGGTACAAAATAAGTATACGAAAAAAATAAAATAATTTTATGTTACTTAAAATTGGTACAAAGTAAGTATAAAAAGAAAAAAAAGAAAAATAACTTTGTGTTACCTTACAACTAAAAAGGGCACTTGTCCTTACTTGAGCTAAGGCAAGAATCTTGCTCTGCACCTTTTTTGTTTTGATGGTTTCTCTTCACCCACTTGCATGTGCTTTATGGGTGTAGATATCTTATGATAAAATATGAAAGGCAAAAATCATCCACTATTGGGCTCACGTGGTGGGGACTCTACCTACCGAGCGATGGCACCCCTATAGGAGTATATACCGACATGTCCATCCCTAAACACCTACATAATAAAATCTAGGTTTCAAAAGAATCTCATGAAACTTATATGTGAAATATTTTTAGCTATCTAATAAAAATTATTAAATTATGTAAAAGATAATTAAAAATTTGGAGTTAATATATTTTAAAAATAGATAATATTAATATTAGTGATTGGAATTTTTATTTTAATAATTTTATATTTTTTTCTTGTTTAAAGTTTTTTGACTGTGATCTTAAAATTAGATTATTATTATTATTATTATATATTTAGGTGTTTTTGAGTGAGAATATGAAATTTAACATTAAGTGTCTTTTGAATGGTGAAGTAACCTTCAATGCTAAGTTAAGATCTTAAACTTCAATGCATGAGGTTTAAGGACTTCCACAAATAATCAAGTTGAGGAGTATGCCCTCCTTTAGAGTCTAATCTTAGTAAATGTAGACAGAGTAAGGGCTTTGATTGTCATTAGTGACTCAAGTATAATCGTTAATGTAATGAACTCAAAGAAGAATCCTTTTGATAGTAAGATATCACATCTAATAGAAAGGATTCGGAAGGAGATTCATTGATTTTGAAAGGTCTCTTTCTTCCATGTTCTAAGGGATCACAATCAACATGTTGACACTCTCGCAAATGAAGCAACTAGGCCAAATGTTGGGGTTCTTCGAAAAATGGGGGAATATTTACTCAAGCCATCCCTTAACCTAATTTGCATTGTACAAACCATTGAGACATGTCATTGCTTTCATAAAAAACAGATGTCATCGTACTTCCATCGTTATGTGATATAAAGCGAGGGAATGAGATGCAAAGGAACCTGTTCACTAACCCCGCAGATGCTAGACTTAATTTCCAACCAACATTTTGAATCCTTTGGCGTATATTATCGTGACTCAAGTGGGATAATGGCACACTCCATGGTTGGTTTAAGCGACATTGTTTGGTATTAGACTACTTTGAGATGGTTTTCTTTCCTGGTAAGGTCTTCTTTTTGTTTTTGGTATGTGTTTTAGAATTTTCATCTAGTGCAAAAGTTTTTGATAGACTTTTGGTTGTTTGTCGTTTTCCTATTCTACAATCTTGCGGCCTACATGGTGTTGAGAGTTTATATGGTGTTTGGTGTTATGGAACTCCGAGTTTTGGTGACCTTGGGTTGGTGGCATCTAGAGTTCTGGTGTTTTTGTGTTTATATGGTGATTGGTGTGCTAGAGTTATGGCACTTGTTGACCTTGGATTGGTGGTGTCAATTGATTTTTGGGTTTTGGATCTCTGTCCCTTGTTCACCCTGCTTTGCCCCTCTTGGTTCATTTCTTGGTGGTAGTGTTAGCCTAAAAGGATGACTCATGTTACATTTTGGGACATGTAGATTTGATTTCCTTTGATTGGGTATCGGTCCCTAAATATGGATTATAGAGAGGCACATGAATTTCATTAGGTGCTCTGAAGACATGAGGAATTTATCAGTAACAACAAAACCTCAATGTTTTCAATAACCATTAAAGTCCATGAAAATGAACATAAATGCATCTCTCGTAATGTTATGGTCATGAATACCCTAGTCTACTACAAGTAACAAATCCAAGTGTTGGAGATAGAGTGCTCCATGTTGAAAAATATGGTATGGAACCTTAGCAAAGGTTCACACTCAGCTACCTCTAATTATAGAATGTTAGTTGATTCAACTCAGGAATACCTCAAGGAAGAAGGAATTGTACATCAAATGGAGGACATGGATTTCGGCAACCAAGATTCCCATCCTACCAACATTGGACAAGATGAAGCCATCAACAAACATGTTTTCCATTAGTTTCTATATTTTTGTAAATCATTAATTATATTAGGCAGTTTTTTTAAAACATATACTAGAAGGAATTTTCTAAAGGCAATAACTAAGGACGAACTTGAAATTTTTTTTTGACATATTATATATGTGTAGCTTATTGGACTAATCATGTTAGCTTGCTCCATGTACTTTTTTCTATTTAGCTTTATTGTAACCCTTTATAATATAATTTTTCTAATTTTTGTTATAAAAAATAAATAAAAATCTAAGAAAATAACTTATTCTCAAAAAATTTATGGTGATAACATTTTTTAAGAGGTCCAATCATACAAAACTTGAGAATCTATTTCAATTGTCATTTAAACTAGAACCACAACATTGAGAAGAGAATAATTGATGGTTGAAAAAGTTGACATGGCCTTGCAAATAGATGTAGATATGTTGAACTATGGAACTAAGATTTTTTAAAAAAAAAAATCAACACTTTAATTGGTTTTTCTAGTTATTCTATATCGCTACGAAGTTTGGGCCTATAATGTTTCTCATAATACTTGGAAAACAATCGAACAAATCCAACAATGTTTCTTAACCTATAATTATTAAATTAAATGCAATATTCCTGACCACCATTTTCTTAATTGAACTTGGTTGTACTTCCTTGAAGTCTAGAGCCATGATTAGGTATCTAGAATATAAACAGAAATTGCTCAACTTCAAATATGGTAAATTTGTTGTCATAATTTACTTCTAGTATGAGTGGTAGCTATCATAGGCTAAAAAGAGGTTGGGTGAGATATTCTAAAGCCTAAATTAACTATTGGAAGAAAAATAAAGACAACCCAATTAACAATATCGATAATTTTGAATCTTACATCCCTATGAAGTTTAATGGTAAGATTGGAATAAAATAAAATCATCAATAAGAGGAATTTGAAATACCACAAATATTTTATTAGTCATGATTTCATTCCTAAAAACTAATTTTCCAACATTATAAGCTTAAAGAACAAAATGAATATTGCTAAAATAAAGCTAATGCACATGAATTCTGCTATATAAAACTTGTAGCTGGACTAACCTGAAAAAACCTTGGAACATGAACAAATTTGTAAAATTCCAGATGTAAAAGAGGTTGAGGATGAATGTCATTTATTTTTAACATGCCCAGACCTAATAATATAAGATATAGGTTTACTCAATTTCATTAATAGCTTATTTTTAGAACCTCATGGCTCACGAAAACTATAACAATCTCAATATTTTCATTTCCACCATGTTCAAATATATCAATGACTCTTTGAAGAATATTTATTCTGATTCCATTCATTTTTTGGATAAACCTTCTTGGTCTTAGTGGATGATAAACATCATCATCATCATCATTATTTTTAAAATATTTTGTATAATATTAAAAGTCATAGACATAAAGTACAATTTATCGTTGTGAAAACGACAAGGAGGATGCCAATTGGGTCTAGTTTGGGTGGTCGAGACGAGGAATGTTATCTTCTCCACCTAGGTGCAAATCCCACTTGTGACATGTTCACTCTTCATGAGCCATTTTTTGTTAAGTCTAGCAAGGTAGCAACAATATCGTTCTCTCTTGCGTGCTTGAGGGTGGGACAAATTGTCTTCCAGTTAAAAAAGAAAAAAGTGACAAGGAGGTCAAAATAAACCATAGCAAGGTATTTCCTTAGCTTCTATTGTTATTGATATCGATAGAGCACACTTGCTAGTAAAGGGTCTTGGTTCATGGAAAGAGAAAACCTATTTATGAAGCCATGGTTCCCTTGATTCAACCCTTATACACAATCTTGGTTGGAGGTCTTGATATGGATTATATTGCATATTTTCCCTTAGAACATTGAGTTTACCATACTCTAAAATCCATTGGTGATGCTCTAGGTAAGTTTATTACCTTGGCTCAATAAACTCGTAACTTAATTTTCAATATACAAACTTGGACATGTATCTATGTTGATCTAATTAGATTTCTTCCTAAACAAATCATGTTGTAAAGCGAGATCAAAATTGGCCACAACTTTTGGACCACAAACACATGATCGCCTTTCAACATAGACTTTATTTTGATCATGGACATGTGGCATTCACATGTTTGAAGACAAAGTTCACATAGAACACCAAAGATAAAAATAGGAATCCCTCTAGGTGTAAATATTTGAATATGGATCATCAATGGACATAACCAAACAAAAACCCAAACAATCATGCACTTGCAACTCTGGAAAATGATACTATTCCATCTTTGCAAGGATCAAAAAATCCATTGATATCATCGTGACTCCAAAGGAAACTCCACTCCCATTAGTATAAATGTGGGAAGAGTCTTTTTTTTTTATTGGAGGAATCGACAACTAGTAGGGCACATACTCACATGACACATGGTTGTGTTATCCAACTGTTACCACTAGAACCTCCATGCATACCAATGCATCCCCTCACGCGACACACAAGTCTAGTCAAGGGTTTTGAACTAGTGACTTCACATAACGGAGTGCCTTAACAGTACACTCCATCACCAACTATTCTACACCCCTGGGGTATGTGGGAAGAGTCTTGAAGTAAGAGGAAAAGTTGACAAAAATCAAATTATTCATATTAGAAAATAGAGAAAATCCTCGAGATTGCATTGAATTTGACAAGGCAATTATTGGTGATAAAACTCCAATAGTCGAAAGTTAGGAGAAAGTTAGGGACAAAGGGTAGGGATGGAGGAATGTAATATTCAACAACAAGGTTTTTGAATAGAATACAATTTTATCAAGTTTTGTGATGCAAGGTAAAAATTAAAAAAAACTTGCTAACAATATGTAATATATTGAATTCAAACATGTAGAGACTAACAAGCATTCTAAAATCATTTATGTATTAACAATAGGTCTTCCTCTTTGACCTACTCTTCCTATTCCTATGGATCTAAATGTAATTTCTCAACTCTACTTGGCTTTTGCTTGCTTCCACTCGTCAATTAATCGTGCTTCAATAGCCCTGAAATCCAGAATTTAACACTTCCATTAATCGGCCACCATATCACCAGGAACAGAGCTCGTGACTCCTTCTCCACTCTGCTAATTGACCATCGAGACACCAAACCATCGACCCACTAGGGAAAACCTCTTGAACCTTCACTTTTCTATGAACCAACCACTCATCTATCGGTTCACCAAAGAATAATAAACTTGTCGTTGGTCATCAACCCACCGGCCCCGGGACACAATAGAAATACACCTTTTTAAAATTTCTCTAGTCTATTTAATGGAATTCTCTTGATGATAAATTAAACACATCCTCCACTTATCATTCTTTTGACTGGCCACCATGCGAATAAAAACTTGCTTATGTTTAGATTAAGTTCGTTTCAGTTGAACTGAGTCTGCTAAAGATAGAAATTTTGTTATATTTGTCCTACAAATGAGTTTGAGCATCAAAATTTTATCCTCTGTGAGTTCATTGTTTCCATACAATTTATCAATTCCAACATAATCAGAATGAACACAATAATTAATAATATGTAGAGAACTGAGCTGGGAGACAAAATCAATCAATGGAACACCAATTCTGAACAGGAAACATTTTTTCATTAACATTCTTATGTTCTCACTACTCCCACTGCTGCATTTTCACGTCCAAGGGTTTTATTTATACAAACAAGAGGAAATTTATTTGAATAGGATCGATCCTCTATTTTTTGGAAAATCTAAACAAAAGCATCTAATTTGCTCAACAACTTATTTGTTTCCTTGAATAGGATCGAATCCAAACAATCCTCCATCTCACCCTAGATTTTATAACTCATTCAACTTCCTATCTAAAATAGACCATTTTGTTACATTACATGGAAAAACACTCTCTTCTCATAAACACTTGGAACTATTCTAGAACTATGACAACCTTAGGAAAATAAACAAAATTACAACATTCCATAGCATTAAGGAAACCAACGTCCTATCATAAATTCATAAGACCTTCTAGAGGTCAATTGTTGATTTGACTTTGAAAGATGCTCCTGCTGCAAACTCTAGGGAATAAAAACTATTCATGGATTCTTATCTATGATTTCTTCAATATTGCTTGTTGTGCCTTTGATAGTTATATTTCCCACTCTAAAGTATAACTTTTAATAAATCCAGGTGCATCTGAAACTTCTTCCTTCGCAAGTGCGCCAATACCAATCTCCATCCTCAAACTCATCTTTCCTCTCTTCAAATCTACTTTATGCTTGTATTTGTTGTTGTTGTCTCGAATCTTTTGTCTTATCTATGCATACAATTCTTGCATGATTATTGTAATTTCTTCACCATTTGCATCCTTTATCTCCTGCTTTTTCAAATTCCACAATTTATAAACTTTCCCGAGATGAATTTCAATCACAATCTAGCATGTATTTAGGCATGTGCTTCTGGTTGGTGAATTATTAGAAGAAATTTATATCTGCACAAATATATGATCCATTTGTTTGGAATGCTTCTTTGTTAGGCTTCTAACAACATTATCTAATATTTCGTTAACCACCTTTATTTATTTGTCGATTTGAAAGTGGTAAACTAACCTGAGATTGATATTGGTTTCCAACTTTTTCAAAAAAAATTGATCATCATCTGTCACTTTTGTTAAATTTTCTTCTCACGGATCCCAAAGTTTTATTGACTCATGTAGGTATGATTTAGTTTCACATGTATATCCACCTTGCGACTTGAATTCTCTTTGAATATCAATCAACTTTGTAATTTCTTTCATTACACCTACACATGAAACAAACATATTAAAGAAAATAATTTATTCTTCATGTTCATTACTCCATTCTTCTTCATTGCTACATATTTTGATGTTCTCACATTCTCTATGGACTTCAAGATGTCCATTCTCATCCCTTTATTGCCTTAATCTTTCTTCCTCAAACATCTTGTCTCTAATTAAGATCATTCTCGAGAAGCTTTTCATGTTCTTGATCTGTAACATCTGCAAATACAACAAGTTATTTGGTATTTCGCTCCATATTCTTTGTTTTAGCTTCTATTTCATGTACATCCCTACATATTCTTGTTCTCAATTCTGTTATACACTTATACTAAAATCTAAAATCATTTTTACAATGCTTGGATGCTTCTTTTATTGTTTTATGCCCATACATCCCTAATTCAATAAAAAATTGTTTTAGTTTATATTACCATGGATTTCCCCGTATTACTTTTTGACATTGAAGAGTTATTAAAACTCTTATACCTTCACTTTGTCTCCTCTCATGTATTTGTAAATCACACAAATACAATTTATTTTCCCAACTCATCAATTTTCCAATTATGTCAAACAAACATTGTTCAAAAATTATTTCATCTTCATAGGATACTAGTTTCTTATCAAATAAAAAATCATGCAACAAACATCTCATACCTTCAAATTGATTTTTTAATTCATATCCTTGTAGATTCTCCTTCAAATTTATGATCGTGAATTAATGATCAGTCAAACTCTGCTTCTGGGTTATCATTGTTCTAGCTTGGTTGTCATTCAAATACTTTATTCTCACTTCTATCTCATCTCTTATATGGTATTCTTGGTCTTCAAGCTTCATACCTGCATAATCATCTTTGTCATAATATACTGAAAAGAAGAATTTATACCACATATCCATTTTAAAATTTCATGTGCTTCATTCTTGAACTAGTATTCTTCTTCCTTATGACTTTTCACAGTTCCTTCAAGCCAACATATGAATTTAATCATACATTCATCTTCTTCAGAATGTTTCCTTGGTTCTGAAAACTCCACCTTGTCTTTGCCTTCCTCTTTAACTTCACTTCGTTACCTATCTTGTAATCTACTCGTGGCCTCTTCCTTCATTCTTCCACCTATTATATCCTTGATTGGACTCTTCATCATCTCCATCGATGTTCTATATTGATCCTCCTTCATACTCTTACTTTATTGCTCCCTTGTAGAAGACGGATTTCTTAAGTTCTTCAGGATTCCATCTTTATAAGGATTATACCATTGCTTGAAATATGGTTTTTTTGTTACTTCAAAAACTAAAAATTTGTTTGTTGGGGATCCTTTTGTCAATAAGGTACTTCTTCCATCTGAAATTTCTTTCCTTTCATTTTGCAAACTGGTGATGATCTTCATTGGACCTATTATAAGGTTTCCTTTCTGATTTCCTTCTATTCTATCTCCTAGAACCTTTAATTCATCCTCTTCTACAATATGTTGAAAGTAATTGGTAATCATAATGTGTTTAATAGCAAGTGGAGGTTCTTCACACATAAACCCCTTATTGTCTTTTAAGACAACTTCTTTCTATATTCTCTCTAGTTGTGTATAGATTTCTTCTTTACTATCCTCATGAGACAATGCAACCACTTTTCCCTTTATGACAGCTTCTTGTACATGTCCATCCTTATAACCTACAAACACATGCTCAAACAAACAACTAGTTTGAAAATATTGAGACTCCTTTGTCTCTCTTGATACCTCTAGCATTGGCATCTCTTCTATGTATCGAACTACACTTTACATGCCCTCCATGAGACTCTTCCCAGGCTTCTCATATTTCTCATCATCACCAAGCATCGATCCCTTCTCTGATTCACAAATGTGAACTATTTGTCTTGCTCCATAGGATTTCTTCCCATACTCATCTTTTCTGAGTTTGTAGACATTGAATATGTGCCTCAACTTCCTTGCAAATAACTGCACAATAGACTATGTGACCCTTCTCATCAACTTCTAACCACATCTCCAGTTTTCTTCAATTCTTTCATGTAGCAACTTCATCATTACATTGAGCCTCTCCTTTAACTCAACTATCTTTGTTTCAATGCCTAAATCATTGGCATTTGATTTCATATTTTTGTGGAAAATTCCTACTTCTGATCCCTTCATCTCAATGTCCATATTCCTTTCTCTGAGCTTTACTATGCTCATTGTGGATTGCAATAAGCCTCTGGTGTAGAAATCCCTCTCTACCCTGCTACCCAATACCTCACCCGGGTTTCTCTCCCTCTAAACCTGGATTTTTTGTATTCTCTGGTTCTCTCCTCTTAGAACCTTCTAAGTATATTCCCTGCTCCTTGGTTGCAATAGTTATAGGCTTATGCACCTCCTCACTTTCTCAAGAGATTATGTTTCTCTTCTTCCTTCACTTTTATAGCTTCACTAATTGTAGGGCTAGCCACGAATTTCTCCTTTCACCTTTGTTGTTACCTACAAATCATACAAAAGCACATATATTGTCCCACATTTCCACTCAAGATCTCATCTGCTCAAGGTCTTGTCCTTCTCCAGAGTTATCCTTTTCAAAAACTTTATCCAAACTACTATATCAAATTGCAGACTGCAATTCCACTTCTCACACACAACATAAACTATACTCTCAAGCAATTTTATTATCAATTTGTTTTCCACGTTCACAAGTAGGTAGTAAACCTACTCTAATACCAGTTGATGCAGGGTAAAAACAAAAAAAAAAATTGCTAACAATATGTAGTAGATTGAATTCAAATCTGTAGATACTAAACCTTATTCTTCAATCACTTTTGTGTTAGCAATAGGTCGTCGTCTTCGACCTACTCTCCCTCTTCCTCTAGCTCTAAACACCATTTATAAACTCTACTTAGATTTTTCTTGCTTCCACCCATCAATTAATTGTGCTTTAATATCCCTTAAATCCATCATTTAACACTTCTGTTAATCGGCCACCAAACCACCAGGTACAGAGCTCGCAACTCCTTCTCCACTCTACTAACCGGGCACCAAGAGACTGAACCACTAGCCCACCAGGGAAAACCTCTCGAACCTTCACTTTTCTATGAACTGACCACTGGTCTATCGATCCACCAAGGAATAATAAAACTTGTCATCGACCATCGACCCACTGCCCCCCAGGAAAAAATAGAAATACACCTTTTTGAAATTGCTTTGGTCTAGTTAATGGACTTCTCTTGACGACAAATTAAACACATCTGCCACTTATCATTTTGTCGACCGGCCACCGTGTGAATAAAAAATTGTTTTTGTTTATATTAAGGCCAGTCTGGTTGAACTAGAGTCTGATAAAGATAGTGATTTCACTAGATATGTCCTGCAAACAAGTCTGAGCATCAAAATTTTATCCTTTGTGATTTCACTGCTGCCATACAATTTATCAATTCCAACATAATCGGAATGAACACAACAATTAATAATATGCAGAGAACCGAGTTGGGAGACAAAATCATTCAATGGAACACCAAGTCTGAACATGAAAACAGTTTTTCATTAACATTCTTCTGTTCTTACTACTACCACTGTTGCATTTTCACACCCATGGGTTTTAATTATACAAACAAGAGGAAATCGATTCAAATAGGATCAATCCTCTATTATTTTTGAAAATCTAAACAAAAGCATCTAATTTGCTCAATAATTGATTTGTTTCCTTGAATAGGATCGAATCGAAACAATCCTCCAGCTCACCCTAGATTTTCTAACTCCTTCAACTTCCTATCTAAAATAGACCATTCTATTACATTACACGGTAAAACACTGTCTTCTCGTAAACACAATTGAAACTATTCTAAAACTATAACAATCTTAGGAAAATAAACAAAATTACAGCATTCCATAGCATTAAGAAAACCAACTTCCTCTCATAAATTTATAAGACCTTCTAGAGATCAATTATTGAATTGACTTCAAAAGATGCTCATGCATCATTTTGTAAATTAATTAAATCAAAGTGTAGCTTCTAACATGTAAAGTGTAGCTTATAACTTTGATATAAATTGTAAATCATGGATATAAATTGTCCCTCAAAACTTTGTACTAAATATGAAGCGTTACCAAGTTGTACCTTTTTATAGACTTTTCACTAAATTAATATAATTTATATATCTATATACCAAAAAGTTTTGAACAAATGCACATCTTCACTTCTAAAACGGATGTGTAATGAAAAAGAATATCATTATATAAATATAAAATGAAAAATGAAAATCAATATTATTTTTTATTAACAAAATTAATATAGAGTACGGAATCGCAACTATTTTTGGATAAGATTACTAAAAATGCAACCCGTGGTCTAATAACATATGAAAAAAATGAAACACAAAACTTTCAATACACTATATATATGTTTTTTACATATAAAAAAATTGATTCTCATCTTGAGATAATTAAGTTTAAAAATAAAATATAATTTTATATTATTTATATATTAATAAATTTATATTTATGAAAGAGATGTTTATTAAACTTTCAAAAATATCTTTAAAATAAAACATTGTTAAAAACATTACATATATATGGGAAAAGAAAATTCAAAATTTTCATAAGACGACGTTTTCTAATTTTTTTCGTGTTTTTTAATGAGGTTAATTTCATTTGATAAATAAAAATTATGTTTTTATAATATTGGTTTTTTCTTAAGTAAGAGGTTAAATTGCAATTGGGGTAGTATTTAGTTTTGTGTGCGATATTTAAGGTTAAATGTTACTAAAAAGAACATGACCTCTTTGGAGATAGCCTCATCAATGACCACAAGGGGCACTAACTTTCTTATGGATATTATCTAGGATAAATTTGTCTTTTGGTCATGGATTATGACCCAAAATTGTTTATGATTAGCTAAGAACTCATTTTCCTCAAACGTAAAAAAAAACATGTTAATCACCCAAGATCCAAAGGCATATAGCAAGAAATGAAATTCTACCCCTTACATGTTATGAAATAAAAATGCAAGAGAGATAAAAATAACAAGAACATAGCAATAACACACATAAATCACATGAGATTTATCCTGGAAAACCCTTGCGGGAAAAACTAGCCAACAATAGATCTATTATTTTCTTTGGCCAAATCGGGCCAACCCGGCCAACCTCCTCGCCCTGACCAAGTGAGACTTCATTGCTCAACACTCGGCACATTACAATAGAGTATCACCAACCTTTTAAAAAATTTCATTACATGTAATCCACAGGCTACCAAAACCATGTCCCTGAAACCACCACTGTTGACCTAACAACTTTGACTCTTTCATCGAGTCAAATTTATCCTAACATTCCCTCCTTAAAACTTGACTTGGGGTTTTCCATGACCAAATCCAGCCAAACCTCCCTCAAATTCAGGGTATCCAGGAATCCCACATGCTCCCCCTATCACCTAGGTCTATGTCTAGACTTTACTGGTGAAACATCAAACCCGGAGTACACATGCCTAACCAAGTCTTACAGTCGTATGCCCATTTACATTC
>SNQJ01S0000035.1:839200-862516 GCA_010110895.2 Picea sitchensis
ATACTCATTGTCGTTATCTAGGCGCTTATGTTGTCGTCTTCTTTCTTTTCCATTAATTTGACCTCTGGTTCTTGATGTTCGCTTCTTGGTATATCTGAAACCAAACAACAAATCCAACCACACCTAATATATCCATCAAATCCAAGCATCCAAGACATAATCCTTCACACACTCTAAGTCCAACCCCACTGCTTCCAAAAGATGCATCTTCTAATATCAGTGTGGAAAACCCATGGTCGACTCGATCTCTCCACACACGGCTTGTCCTCTACTCTTTAAGTGTCTTGTGGCCTTCAATGCCCCCTATGGATATAAACCCTAGCTCTGTACTATGGCAGCGACATCTTTCTTTTCATTGTCATGAACCATTGCTTTGATACCAGTTGTTAGGAAATTAAAAACACGAGAGAGATAAAAATACCAATAACATAGCAAAATGCACACATAAATCACAAGAGATTTATCATGGAAAACCCTTACGAGAAAAACAAGCCAATAATATATTTATCAGTCCTTTGACCAAACCCGACCAAGCCATCCAACCTCCTTGCCTCGGACAAGTGAGCCTTCACCACTCAACACTCGGCACATTACAATGGAGTATCATCGGCCTTTTAAAGGCTTTCATTACATGTAATCCATGAGATCTAAAACCACGAGCTACAAAAACCATGTTCCCGAAACCACCAGTGTTGACCTAACAACTTTGACTCTTTCACCGAGTCAAGTTTAAGCTAACATTATGGACCACGAGTGAGTTATTTTAGGTAGTTGCGTTTTGTCTACACATGATGATGTTGTTGCACATCAAGATCTTGAGATTGTATCAACAAAGGCTATGTCAATAACCCTGAGTGTTGTAGGTTTTTTCTTTCTTTAATATATATAATTGACATGCCAAAACTCCTTATAACTACACTTTTAATTTTATTCTACTCGACAAAAATGTATTTATCCATAGTTCATCTAGTGTATAGTTAGGTAAAATATGTTTTGACAAATAAGTTACCATTTTCATAATTGATTATGAATATGTTGATTTCATGATTATTATTATTGTTATTATTATTTTAAAAAAATGAATTACTCATCCATTAATTATTTATATAAGGATTTATATATTCATTATTTGCTTGGTGTAGTCTTTGAGGGAAGCTACACCTCATTGTTCAAAAAATATATGTTGTTGTCTAAATTTGTATTTCTTCGTAACTGGAGGAGTGTTTGAGACTATAAGCTAGAAATAAAAATAAAAGAATAGACTTAAACAAGGACCTTTAAGGGTCAATTTCAAAAAAGTTGTAAAAACCTCTAACAAGATGTCATTTTTTAGAATCTATGTCAATATCAATTAGTTTAATTGAGTTGTCGGTTTGTCCTTACTTAGTGGTTGTCGCTACCACCTCAACTTCCTCTGCATCCTTAACACCATCCTCCTCAATATCATCCTCAAGACATTCACTACCACCCTCAGAACCACATATTATTTTGATGAGGTGGCCATAATTACTATCTAGAGCATCCAATCTATCCATGATAGCCTCGTCCGATTACTTATTCCTTCCATAGCACAAGCTATGAACTCCTTAATATGTTGGTATAGGTCGATGGTCTTGGTGTACTTATACTTACACACCCTTGAAATCCCAATGTTTAGGATCTTGACCTCCAATTCTCTATTAATCGGTTGAAAGGGAGTGTGGCAATGCTTCTCAGACCTTATTCTCCATAGCCTCCACTTCTTCTTTGATATTGTCTAAAAAATATTGAATATAATCCTTAGTAGAAGCCACTGCATCACAAAACACCCATGTCACTTTAGAAGGCCCAACTCCCACCAAATTATGGGCATTGCATTGTTTGGGACAACCATGCCTAGTCAGTCTCTTATGCTCTCCATATTCATGGTTGAGCACCACACCCAAAATTCTAGGCATTGTTTTCCTATTGCATGTCATCTCTACCATAATTCAACCCACCAAATCATAGTTACTCTTCTGTGAAAAAGTTTGATCATCAGATCACCTTCTTGCAATATCAAGAGCCTAGGATCTGAGTTGCTCCACTCCATAATGACTAGCTTGAAGGCAGTTCATGATGGAGTCTTTGCAGTATTATTTAGTGATGGGTTGGTTGTCTTTCCTTTGGGTGATCAACCTCTGGTTAATTACATTCTCTCAAACCTCCTCTCACTAATTAGTCCCTTCCCTAGACATTATCTTTCAAGCTGTCAGCTAATGGCTAGTGCATCCCTCCTCCCCAACACCCCATCTGAAGATCATGATATTTATGATTGATATTCATATTAAATTTAATTTATATTATGCCAAAACTCCTTATGAACACACTTTTAATTTTGTTCAAGAATCTCACTTTTAACCTTGTTCAAAGAATTTTCATGACAAAATTATATTTATCATTAGTTTATATGTTTGTAATTTTGAACTAAATAAATACTTACTAAGAGTTAAAATTAATAAAATCTCACATTTCGTGGTGGTTCTTTTTGTCTGTGGGTGCAAGCGCATACAACCTCAAGCCAATCAAATCGGGAGCTTAGCGTTGCAAGCCCTCTTCCTTTCCCTTTTCCCTTTCCTCTTTTTTCGTCTCCCACGCTTCCTTTCTTGCATCCTTTTCCGTCCTTCTCCCTGCCCTACGTCATCCTGGAGTGCCAGTTTTGAAGTTCAATATAGATGGCATTCGTTTTGGAGGATGAGGTGGATTATGAACATAGTCCATCACATGAACATGCATTCCTTACCTCTGTGGAGTTCTTGGAGCATGCGATCCACCTCCCTTCTCCAGTCTTTCCATCCCCCAATTCTGATCCCAAGGGTTCAAACATTAACACAACTCGTGCGAAAAATGGTCGAAGTCATGCGGAAAATATTATATCGAGCAAAGATGATGAGGGTCTCGTAAAAGAATCTCTACCAGTTTTGGTTTCTACTCTTGATAGATCCCCCGGAATTGAAGGTTCTACGAAGGGTTCTCAAAGTTTGGAAGGTTTTCCTTCTGTCGATCCCCAGAGCATCCTAGAGAGGAAAAAGAAAAGTAATTTTAAGAAGCCCTCGAAGTGCATTCAGGAAAAATGTGGCCAAGTGACAATGGTAGTAGGCGAAGATTTAGCAATTTCGGACAACACCAATTTCAATGGAAAATTGCTTGTCGGTATATTTTCTAGTAAATCTTTGAGCATCTAGGCTCTGCAAAATTGGATGGATTAGGTGTGATCCCCTTTACTAGGTTATGTGCGGGAAGCTCATGTATTATCCAAAGGATGGAACTCCTTTTTGTGCAAGTCAGAGGTTGATAGCAAAAAACTTCTTAACAGTAGCTAGTCTTGGGGGTCGTCAGGTCTGGTTCTTAAACCCTGGACTGTGGATTTTTATCCCGAACATGAACTGGTATCTCCAATGAAGGTTTGGCATATTTTCCCAACCTTCTTTTGTCTTTCTAGACTAGGGAGGCTCTAGGAGTTATTGAGGACAAAATCGGGTCGTTTGTGGCTCTGGAACCCAATTGGGCCTCAAAAAAAGATAGGTGATGGACATGGATCTAGGTGGAGGTTAACGTGAGGGAAGTTTTGGTTATAAGAATTGACTTGATCTTAGGAGACATAACATGGCACCAAAAGGTGGATTATTGGAAATTCCTCTTTTGATGCCATGCTTGTCATGAAATTGGGCACCTTCGGGAAGAATGCTCTCGGCTGTTACCTGGAAATCTTCCTACGAAGAAAAAATAGATAAGAAAATACTCATGTGACAAATCTAAAAAGGTTGAGGTTGTCTCAACGGGAGACACAAAGAAGGAAGTAAGCTTTGATTGGGGGACCATTCGAGCTTCAAGTGCTATGTTGGGAAACTTAGTTCACTAGGCCACTCAGATAGGTATGGTTTTGGCGTTTCTCGATTCCTCCTCTTCTCCTTCTTTGTTGGTTGGGGGTGATTGTTCTATGGAACCTTGTTCTCTTCCATGTTCGGTGCCCTCACCCTCTCCTCTTCCCTCTCCCCCTTCCCCCCTAATTTCCCCTTTATTGAACAAGGTTACCCAGTCGATGACCTCCTCCCCCTCCCCCCCTCTTCCCCCCCTTCTACAGCCTAGGCGAAAACACTAGAGACCCCCTTCCCTTCTGGGTTAATATCCCACTCTCCCCCACTCTCTCCCCTCTCCCCATGGGTCTCGAGGTCCTTTTCTCCTTCCCCTCCCTCTCCCCTCTCCAATAATCCTAACTCTCTACCCTCCCCATTCAAGGGCTATGCTCTTAGATCAAGAGTCAAATCCAAGTGAGCCTCTCCTTCCAAGGGGGCCCTGGCTCCTGATCCCCCTCAAGTTTCTCTAGCAGAAAGGAAGTCCCACCTCTCGAAATTGAAAGAAATGGTGGTATTTGAAATAAGGAAAGGAACCCAGACTACCATAACTAGGGCCCTTAGAGCGGGGAAATCCCTTCCCCCCTGGAAAAAAAAATGTTTATCTCTTTCAATGCAANAAGAAAAACAATCCCTCAAAAGGCTTCTCTTGAGCCTTAATCCTAATATAATATTATTGCAGTAGACTATGTGTAAGGGGGAGGAATTTATTAAGAGTGTAAGCCCTTGGTTGAAAAATTAGGATTTTAGTGCAGTAGATATTGAAGGTATGTTGGGTGGGATTCTCACGGGATGGAGTCCAACTTTCAGAGCCCTTTCTTCATCATATGCTTGCTCTTCTATTTCTATGAATATAAAGCACAAAGATTTAGACTTCTCTTTTTCAATTATAAATATTTATGGTCCCTACTCTGAGAGAATTCTCTTTTGGGAATACTTGAGAGCTCCAGGTATTTTTAGTGACCCCCTCTCTATCATCGGAGGAGATTTGAACCTCACTCTCTCCCTTAGAGAAGTATGGGGTCCCTCCCCTAAAGAGGATCGTCAACATGGCTTCTTCCTCTCCTTTTTTGAATCTGTCAACCTAATTGATATGGAGCCAGTGAAGCTCTCTCCAACCTGGATAAATTATCGAACTGGGAGAGACGAAGTCAACAAACGCTTTGATAGATTTGTTATATCAGAGAATTTTTTGTAGAATGGTCTTAGATTCATTTCTAAAGTGGAAGAAGGGAGGATCTTAGATCATCGCCCTATCTCCTTGAGATGGAACACCTACTTTGTCTCTCCCCCTGCACCTCTTAAAATCAATCAAGTGTGGTTTGATGATATTGAATTCAAAAACATTGTTGCCTCATCTTGGAAGAAGTTGTGTCCTGACAGTCATGAACCTCTTATGACTCAATTGGAGACAAATTTGAAGAATACTAAAAAAGCAATAAAAAGATGGATTCTTATGTGGAAAGATAAAAAAACATAAGGAGATCCTAGAAATTGAGAAATAACTTTCAAGAGTTGGCTCCATTATGGATAGAGATCCCCTTAGCCTGACACTCTTTGAGGAATTAAGGATATGGGAAAAAAAGTGCAGCGAATGGTTAAAACGATATGAAGAGGAATGACATCTTAAAATTTGTGCCCTTTGGATAAAAGCAAGGGATAACAACACAAAATTCTTCCATAATTTTACTAGAAAAAGGCAGAACCTCAATACAATCTGGGAAATCAAAAATGAGGAAGGAATATTGGTTAGTTCCTTTCAGGATAAGGCAAAGGTTGGAGCCTGCTATTTTGAATCTCTCCTCAAGGCTCCGGCGAGATGCCCCATTCAAGAAATCATGGCGGTCGTGGCCAAATTTCATCCCATTTTCACTGATGAGATGAATCAATCTCTAATCGAAGAAGTCGTGGCATATTAAGTGAGCTCTACACTCTCCTCTATGCAAAGTAGAAAAATTCCCAGCCCAGACGGATTCACTGTGGAGTTTTTCAAATTTTTCTTTGACTTATTAAAGGATTACTTAATTCTAATGATCAAGGAGTCTCAAAGGGAAGGTCGGATCTATGGGCCTTTAAACACCACCTTCCTTTGCCTCATCCCGAAAAAACAAAGTGTTGTTTTGTTTGAGGACTTCGGCCCAATTTCATCTTGCAATGTTATCTATAAGTTGATCTCGAAAATCATTGCTCGAAGACTAAGGCTAGTTTTAAGCAAGGTCATAGGTGATGAACAGATTGGCTTTCTTCAAAATAGATAGATACATGATGCAATGGCCATTTCCTAAGAAACATTACACTCGGTGAAAAAAAATAACCTTAAAGCAGCCTTCATAAAACTATACATGTCAAAAGCTTATGATCGAGTTGATTGGACCTTCCTCCGATTAGTTCTAATTCAAATGGGCATGAACCTTAAAATGGTCAATTGGATTATGGGATGCCTTCAAAGTTCATCCTTTGCGGTCTTGATAAATGGTTCTCCTTCGCATTTTTTCATAGCCTCTAGGCGTCTGCATAAAGGATGCCCCGTGTCTCCCTTACTCTTTCTTATCATTGTTGATGCCCTTAGCAGATTGATAAAAGAGGCTAGATCCAATGGACTGTTAAGAGGTCTAAAAGTGACAAACTCAGAAACGGTATCTCATATTCTCTTCGTCGATGATGTTATTTCTAGAATCTTTGGATATATAAGGGACGTCTCTTCCCTTAAGAAAACTCTTGACTTATATTGTAGGGCTATTGGTATGGCTATTAACCTGGAGAAGTCTTGCATGTTAACTAATCGTTGCTCGGAGGTTGAAGTCAATTCATTTCTTCATATTCTACTTGTCCAATACAAATCGCTCGATGAAGGGCTCAAATACTTGGGTTTCTATCTTAAACCTAACATATACAAGAATATTGATTGGGCCTGGCTTATCTACAAAGTGGAGTCGGGAATTTATTCTTGGGTCTTTATAATGTTATCCAGAGGAGGCGGGTTAGTATTACTCAAATCAGTCTTGGAAGGGATCCATGTTTATTGGAACTTGAGTGCAGCCATTCCTAAAGGTGTAATTGATAAAATTAAAAGGCTTAGTAGTAGATACTTATGGGATGGAAATATCTCTTCAGGTGGGGTGCATTTAGCAAAGTGGTCCTCAATAGAAACCCTAAAAGACTTAGGTGGATGGGGAATAAAATATGTTTTCCTCTTTGTGAGAGCGTTGGCTAGAAGGAACTTGTGGCATCTCACTCAAGGGAACTCGTATTGGACCAGGGTCATGAGCTCTAAATACTTCCCAAACCTCACTATGTCCGAGTGGTTTAGGAAACCATCAAAATCCTCAAAGTGTTCCATAGTCTGGAAGGCCCTAGTGGAAGCGTTCCCGCTTGTAGGAGACTGGGTGGCAAGGAAAATCGGTAACGGGAAAAATGTACGGGTTGGGGAATACCCATGGCTAGGATATGGAAATAACTTAAGGATTTCACCTCCCCTCTTCAATTCGTTGAGGATTAACAACATTCTTTATCTTTAGGATGCATGTACTGGTCTCCCATAGCTTCAAGGTTGCGCGGGATGGAAAGACGTGGCTTCTATAAGCATCCCTTTATCCCTTCATGATGAATGGAATCTCTTCATCTCATGGCTATGTGAAAATTTTATCATCCTTAACTCTGAAAATGAGGACATTATGTGTTGGTCTCTCAATCCAAAGGATGGTTCCTTCACAACCAAGTTGGGTTATAAAGCATGGCAGGAAGAGAGGCAAAATGTTCAGCCACAGTGGTGGTGGAAGGTCTTATGGAATTATAAGGCTCCCTTCATTGCAAATTAACTATGTGGTTGGCCTTAAACAACAAACTCTTGACTTGGGATGATCTGGAAAAAAGAAGTTGGCATGGTCCAAATCGTTGTGTTCTCTAAAAGTCAAATTGTGAATTAGCCTCACACCTTTTTGTTTCATTCCCATATACAGGTCAGGTTTCAAAGGCGGTAAAAGATGAGTTAAAAGCAAGGGTGGATTGGAAGAATGTTTTAAGTTATGGTTCCATGATAGATCACTAAAGCTTTATCAAGGCTTACCTTGTATTATGGTAGCTAATATTTGGTGGGCCCGCAACTCTGCAATTTTTAAAGACAAATAGGTTACACCTAAAGTGGTAGCAGCGTTGACCCTAGTACAGGCCTCTGATTTCAAAGAGGATCCAAAAATTCAAAAACAGTGTATTCCTTCTTTTCCTACTCTGGATTATGCTATTCCTTGGGGCTACTTTGATGGTGCCATCCAAAGACACCCGCCTTCCATCAGAGTCGGCGTTGTGCTTTTCTTAAATCAGAATCGCTATATATGTATCAAGTATGCACCAGGTGGAGGATCAAATAATAAATCCGAGCTTATTTCCCTTTAGACCCTTTTAGAGACAACCAAGCATAAGGATATTAGAAAGCTTCAGGTGTTGGGATATTCTAAGATGGTGAATGACTGGCCTCAAGGAAAAATATTGATTCAAAACACCAATCTGACCAATATCATGAGAGATATTAGGCTCTCTTTACAGTCCTTTGAATGGCTCTCATTTCAACACATATTATGAGAACTTAATGTTAAATTGGACGAGCTTTCAAAAGAAGCCTTACTTCTACAAAGAGGTGCTTTCGGTTACTACTAGTATTTTGAAGGCACTGAAACAGAAGCAATGGAATCTCGGTTGTGAATCTTTAATGTATACATTCTAAATATGATGTATGGAAAGCAAAGACAATACAGTTTTTGTTTTTTATGGTTATATAGTATATTATCCTAGATGTAGATGAAATACATTTTTGATATAGTCGGATAGCAAGCCGTTTATGGCAGTTTTGAAAGTCTGTAACATGTATATTCTTCAAATATATAAATCTTTTTTTCCTTGGAAAAAAATGTTTGTAATTTTAAGTAAAATATGTTTTCACATATAAATCAATTTCTCTATAATTGATTATCATTATTAACTTCCTGGTAATAATGTTCGTGATAGAGTCCTCATAATGTTCTTTAATGATGGATTAGTTGTCTTGCCTTTGAGTGATCAACCTCAATTAATTACATTCACCCAAAATTCATCTCCTCGTATATTAGTCCCTTCCCCACACATTGTCTTTGCAAACTTCCAACTAATGGTTAGTGTGTCCCTCCTCCCTCTCACCCTATTTAAAGATCATAATATTTATAATTGATATTCATATTTAATTTAACTTATATATGCTAAAACTCTTTAAAACCACACTTTAATTTGTGTTAATGATCTTGATTTTTACTCTTGTTCAAAACTTTTTATAAAGATCATATTTATTATTAATTAATTGCACCAAGAGTAGCAAGGTGCTTTACAACCTGGCATGGGGGAGATGTTGTCACATTAGCGATATGTTAGATTAGACAAGGTTACATTAAAAAAAAATAATAATAATAATAATAAAATGTTGTCGACTCGTTTTTTTTTAAATAACTACTTACGTACATATTTACATAACAACATATAAATTAAAATTTACACATTAAGAAATTCAATCTCTCTCGGTGCTTGATAGATCCGACTTTAAAATGAATTTACGTTGGTATACTACATATTTAGATAAAAGAGGTTTTGCAAGCTCTCCATAATTGATTATCAATATTAATGAAATAACTTCATAATAATGATTATTTATTTTCATTAAATTTAGTTTAAATTTTTTATATTACAATTTTGTTGAGTTGGTATTTCTTCTTTTGTCATGTTACTTCCTACAAACCAAAATTGAGAGGAGTCATTAAAACTTCTCCCTCGCTTGATAGAGAGGCGTAAAAATTAAAAACCTTATTTTAAAATTAAAATTTATATGAGATGAAGTTAATGCACTTATTGGAGTCTCCATCCCCTAGTTCAATGTCTAATACTTGTTTATTACCATGTAACATTCTGCAATGGAAAATTGTCAATAACTATTTGGTGTAACTAAAATTTGATGTATATAAGTAGCATAACTTTGAACTGGGGGAAAGGGAATGTCGAAGTGAATCGAGATGGCTCTGTTGCTTGAAGATATGATATTTTTTTTTGGGATAGTCCATGAACAACGAATAGAGGATCCATTAAATAGGGCTCGTGAATAACTTGTTAAAATGATTATTTATAGGGATAAGTGAGAATGGACGTATGATGGGAGGATGTGGTGGAGGAGGTTACGATATATGTTGCTAAATGTGTAAGTGGTTATAGATGTAAAACTTAGTCATCCCTGCACATTCTAGTACTTAGAGTTGCATAAACATAATTTCATCATTAAAGTGGCATGTTGCCAAATGTGTAAGTGGTTGTAGATGTCAAACTCGTCCATCCCTACTCATTCTAGTACTTCAAAATGTGCATAAGGGGAATAAGTGTCTTCAAGTATGAACACCTCACTTTCATCATCTTCTTTACTCTGGTCAAAAGCATAAAAGTAAGGTTGGTGTTGTTGGGGATTCACATATTTAATTTTGCATGCATGAGTTATGAGTGGTACAAGTCAAGGTTGTAAAACCAGAGGGTAAATAATTAGTTGTCATACATATTTTTGGTGGGGAAACTCAAGTATGTAATTTAAGGGCTTCTCTTGCTTTCAATTGTAAATACTGCTATGGAAATCTTTGCTTGATTTTGACATACATTTGAAGCATGTATATCTTTGCTTCAAGCGTTAATCTCTTACTCAATTTGAGAGCTTAGATGGTATCTTGAATGCCTATTTTGCTTGGATTTTCCATGAAAGTAATAGAATCATTGTTACTAAGGCAGAATCCTAGTTATTCAAGCCATCTCAAAATTATTATTGATTGCTTATAACAAAATAGAGGGAAATAAATTGTTGTAAATTAATACAATTGAAGAGAATTTATTTATGTAGAAAATAACAACCATGGACATGCCATGAATTCTTCATTGGTTGCTCATAAAATTAGGAAAGAACAAAGCCAATTAACAGAATAATTTTGGACCAAAAGAAGATAAGGAATTGGGGGTTTAGTAAAAACAAGTAATTGAGATTGTTACGTCATCATTGGTTGCAAATGTAGAGTGGTAATTGTCAACATTGATACGATATCATTTCCTCTTAAAGAAAGTGGGGATCAATTTGCATCCCAATGGAAAAATTGTGTTGTGTGTTTGTAGAAAAATAGAATTAACAACTACATCAATGGAAACACCATAGCAGGAGTCAATTGCAAATCAGAGAAAATTAGGGGAAGACAAAGTTAACGAAGAAAAACCTAGAGCTAGAGAATTCATAGTTTATTGGGATAAACGTTGCATAGAAATCTATTGCAAAACAGAGGGTTTGTGGGTTTCAACTTTCTATTTTATCTCTAGAGAAAATAACACCCTCGTCCTTGCAAATATCCATGGAGAACAAACCATATGTGTCACCCATTGAAATATGCTTCTGAAGCAAAAAATTCTTCAGAGCCTGCTCATTCATGGACAAGTTTCGGGCCTAGATTTTCCCATGAATTGTCACAGTTGCATCCAACCCTCCTTTGAATGCATTGTTTATTTTGTTAATGGAAATATTTCAATGATGGGGGAGAAGGAGCACTTATTTTTGGTAGTGGAGTAGGAATTCCTAAAGATAGCAATGGTGGAGTCAGGTAGGGAGGTCTTGGACCTGGAGGTGGTCCCCCTTTTACTTTTAATGAAATACAATAGCAGAAGAGTAGTATAATACTTGGAAAATTGTAGTTTCCCAAGAAATGTCATCCAATTAATTAACATAATAAAACATAGGCCCTGAATATCATTCTAAATCAATAAACAATTTCTTAATGGTTTAATTTTTGGGGGGTACAAGTTGTCGAAAGAGCACAGAATAATTTTTAGCTAACAAGCACTATATGGAAGAATTGGAGCTATCTACTCATAATGGAAGATTTGTGGTCGAGGAATATCTCATTGATTTGTAAGAATTGATATGTGGTTCATGACATCTATTACATATTATACTTTGAAATCCTATAATTAAAATTTATAACCATCTACCACTTGATCCTATTATGACACATAGATAAGGAAAATAATGGAAAGGTCAAATCTTCTCAAAAAAAAATGTAAAGGTGAAAAGGTCATATTTGTTATTCTACTGCAATGGGACTGCAATACACAAATATATACAGAACATATGTGAAATAAATCTCTAAAAATATTCTAGATTCAAAAACTCTTTGAATTGGCATGAGCTATAAAGAAATTTGAAAGCCCTACTTAACTTCATTAACAACACCAGATAGCTCCTTTTTTTAGCTCACTGGAAGAGTTGCCTGAAGGGTAAGAATTTTGCATGTTAGCAAATGATGAAACATAACTAACCCCTTCAAATAATTTCTTTCTAACTATCTAATGCAATTTCCCTACAATTTGTTTCTTTAGATCTTCAAAATCCCTCTCAAATCTCTCCAACTGCTCTACTGCATTGTTATTGTACATTAATAAACCATAATAAATATCAAAACCATATCCACAAGTGTTCTCAACAATTCAAAGCAATGTTTCATAATGTTTAGTATTAATTGGAGTAGATAAGAGGTTAACTTCACTAACATCCTCCCCACGGCATGGGTAATAAATTGACTTTCAATAGCATAGCGATCATGTTTAGCACATGCCATCTCAACCATATTGCAACCTTATTTTGTAAATATATTATAAAATGTATAGCAACATTCCACTCACTCCTTTACCAACCCTAACCTTTTCATAAAAAAAAAGGAAGGCCACTCAACCTAGCTTGCACATTTTTAGGCCCAGACATAGATGAGTGCACAATATATCAAAATCTAGAGGCAACACCTATAAAAATAATTGTGGAAACTCTTTGACAGGACATCTGCAAATAATATGTTTCTCTTCAAACTTTGAATTGGAAACGACCTCAACACAAACTTTGTTGCTATAATAGATTAACATAGCAATATAACCTCATAATCCTCTTCACAAAAATCGTCTACATCCTTGAAGAAAGAAACTCCCACATTTCAAGCAATCTATGTTCTATTCGAGAATGAGGCAATACTATATGGCCTTGCTTAATAAGGGTTTTGCAAGAAAGTGACCAAAATTACCAAATCCAACTATATCTCTCTTTAATAGACTATTCTTCTCTAGGTCTTCACTTTTCACGGATTCATAATAAAAAGGTTGAGCAACATCCAATGTTTTTATCTTCAGATGCTTAAGAAGGGAACTATGTTCTCTATTTTGTTTCTTCCCAACAAAAAACAGAGAGGTTGATCCACTGAGAATTTATATCCAATAGAACAAATCCATCTAAACTTGGTTCTGATATCGACTTGGAGGTGAAAGAATTAATAGTCTATTGTCATAATTGTGAAATGTTCTTTTGTATGCAAATTATATTCCAAACTTATTTCTTCTTTTTTCATAGTCAATTATCTTAGTTGATTCTACATCTTTTCAATTTTTAATTTGAGTACACTTGTAATGTTCCCTGTTACCAGCACTAACAAAATACTTTATACCAACTTGTCACGTACCCATCCTCCTAGTTGGGTACTGTGCTCTAAAACCAATGTATAACAATCCCAACCTATTTTTGAGCAATGCCACTCAAAAATCTAGTGCGTAGATTCTACTCTATAGCAATGGTATGCGCATAAATACTTGAAGTGACGCACTTGACCCCAAGTTGGGTCACACCACATAAATTTTCCTCTTATGACATAACTTATAACAGTGGAAGTAACACAATACAATTACTCGCACAATCATACTAAGAACACAACATTACTATGCATGTAATACACTATGAACATGTGATCACCACTACACGTGCAACCATTCGGGCATCATACGTAAATTTTGTTCTCCTTGTGCGCGTGGACTACTTCCATGTGCACACAAGCAAATCCAGCCTCTTGTGCGCATGGAGTATTTCCCTGCGTGCACAACCATTCTAACCTCACCACAAAGACTCATGACCATTATTATAAGGTTAACTTAACATGAATAAATAACAGCAACTGGCATACTCTGCATGTACGACTACAATTACTGAATATCAACACCACACTTACATGTGCAAGCAACATTATACAAAATAATAATAATTACTTATATGCAAAATCATACAAGAATTAAACCATAGCAGACATAGATAATTAAGAACATAGTAAATGAGACAAGCACATAAAGGAAACTTATCTTTTATGAAAAGTCACCAGTTGCGCATAGAGCTCAGATGTTCCTCCCAGCCATAGACTATGTTTCTCATGTACTTTCAGTAACAGGTCAACCTCGAGATGGGGCTTAAACTCTATCAAGGAAAAATGATTCCTAATGTGAGGCTAATGTATGATAATCAACAAAAAAATTCAATCCAAGGTGCCCACTGTTGCAACTAGCCTACAGTCTCTCATTCCCCACATGCATGTCCCACCCAAGGAAGTGTAACCCTTCTTTGATCAATAGTCCCTTGACTACCCCACTTCCCTTCCAAGGCTTCAGCAACAGGCGGACATGAAGTCTCATATCCCTGTAACTAATACCCAACGCACCAGGGAACAATTCCTAGCAAATCTCTCACCTAGAAAGAATGCTCACAGGCCTGAAAACCTGCCTCTTCGATAGTAAATCTCTCACCTAGAGAGAATTCTCACAGGATTAACAACCCACCTCTTCGACAACAAATCTCTCACCTGGAGAGAATGCTCACGGGCCTGACAACCTGCCTCTTCGATGGAAAAATGCTCTGGTGACAACCTAGAAAACCCCATTTTCCAAGCTTTTCTTGCAGAAACGGTAATGTTCATTTGAAGTTCAGATAGTCTGGATGATGAATAAAATGAGTGAATACCCCCAAAAATACACTAAGGTTCAACCATATATTTGCATGGTCAAAACTGGACACTTGTCACCTTCATAATTAGTTTTAGCCACTTGGTGACTCGTTCCCATCCCTCAAGAACTTAGGATAAATAAATATCCAACATTATACTTTTCGGAAATATTAATAAAATATTCCCTTGGACTTAAGTCCCCCCTTTTCCCTTTTCTCGATAGAGTTTAGCCCCTATCTATTTTCATTTGAGAGGTCTACACTCACCAATGTGATATTATTAAAAATTTGAGTGTGATTGCATTTTACAAGGATAGGTGCACTGGCCTATTTGCATCCTAACTCACCAACCCAAATAACCACACAAGCTCTCTGGCCTCAAATACACACACACATATAACTTGGTTCGATACGCACTTTAAGGTAATCCTCGTGCACTAACTCAAGTGAGAACAACACTATGAAATGTGTGCACCCTTTCTTTGATAACAATCATCTCACACTACTCAAGTGTGCGCGAAACCAAAACTTGGTGCCAATGGCTCACCAGCCTAAATGTACATTTATATTTACAATTGGTACCAATGGCTCACCAACCTATATGTACAATTACAAATGGGGCTCGGATTAGCGACATTACATTCCCCTCCCCCTTATTTATGCATTGTCCTCGGTGCATTATATACACATGTACATACAAAATTTAAAAATTCTTCAAAATGATATGGACACTCTACCCATATATCATCCTCATGCTCCCAAGTTGCATCCTCATGACCATACCAGGTACATTGGACCTTTACTATCTCCATGGCTCAATTCCGAAGTTGTTTGATTTTCCAATCCAATATGTAAACTGGTCGCACTCAAAAATCGCCTTCTGGCTCCACCTGAATCACATTCCAATCAATAATATGATTAGCATCAGGTACGTACATTTTAAGCAAATATATATGAAAAACATTATGAATACACAAGGATGCAGGTAGTGCAAGCATATGTGCAACATGACTAATCCTCTCTAGGATTTCAAATGGCATGTAGTAGCATGCTCCCAGCTTAGAACAATTTCCCAACTTCAGGGAACTGCATCTGGATTTTACTTTCAGGAACACATGGTCATCCACTTTAAACCCTTTGTGGATTCTGCCTTTATCTGTGCAGCTTTTCTACCTATCTTGAGTAGCCTTTAAATTTTGTCGTATCTTCACCATCTGCTCTTCCATTTCCTTAAGTAAATTTGGCCCAACCACTACGTGGTCTGCTGGGTTGTCCCAACTCATTGGTGTGTTGCAATTTCGGCCATAAAGTGCCACAAATGGGCTCATCTTTAAAGATGGTTGATACCCATTGTTATAAGAAAACTCAACCAAAGGTAAATATTTTCCCCACTACGTTGGTTTGTCCATCATATACATTCTTAGCATATCTTCTATCACTTGATTTACTCTTTCCATTTGTCCATCTGTCTCAGGGTGACATGTTGTGATAAAATTCAGATTTGTCCCAAATCCTTTGAATATCCCTTTCCAAAAGTTTGATGTGAACTTGGGATCTCTGTCAGACACAATTGTCTTAGGTACACTATGCATCTTAACAATTTCTCGCATGTATATTTCAGCAATGTTGGCTGCCTTGTGTGTTGACTTCACTAGAATAAAATGGGCAGCTTTAGTAACCTTGTCCACCACTACCATAATATAATCATGTTGCTTAGCATTCCTAGGTAGATTAGTAATGAAATCCATGGTCACAACTTCCCACTTCCACTCAGGAATGGGTAAAGGTTGTAGCAAACTAGTTGGGTGGTTGTGCTTAGCCTTGACCTTTTGACATTCAAAGCATCTAGCAATAAAATCAGCAACCTCCTTTTTCATGTCTGGCCAATAGTAATTTTTTTTACCACTGCAATTATTTTCTAGTAGCCTGGGTTCCCAGCATAAGGAACTTTATGCATCTATGAAAATTATATATTTTTCAAATCTTGATCATTTGGCACATAAACTCTTCGCCTATACATGAGGATTTCATCCTCTTTTAGCTCATAGCCTTCGAATTTCCGTTGCAACATACCTTGTTGTAAATTTGCCTTTATGTCTTCATAGCGTTGATCTGATTTGGCCACCTCAAAAATTTTATCACTCAAACCTGATTTGTACATGCTAATGGTTGTAGCATGCATCTCATGCACCCTCATGTTGAGTGTGTCAGCCATCTTGTTCTCCTTTCCTTTAATATGATTGATATCAAAGTCATACTCATTGAGGAATTCTAATCACGTGCTTTGTCTGGAATTTAAACTTGGGTGTCCAAACAAATATTTAATACCACTATGGTATGTCCTCAACTCGAATCTTTTACCCATGAGATAGTGTCGCCACATATTCAAGGCATGCACTATGGCTACCAATTCTAAGTCATGAGTAGCATAGAGGCTTTCATGCTCTTTTAACTTTCTTGTTTTGTATCATATCAAATGCCCATTCTGACTAAGGACTCCATCGAGCCCTTCCTTCCGTGCATTTTTTCACACAACGAAATATTCATTAGGATCAACAATTCTCAAAATTGGCGCACTTGTCAATAGACTCTTCCAGTGCTGAAAACTCCTTACACAATCTGGAGTCCATTCAAATCGCACACATTTCTTTTGCAAATATGTAATTGGATGTGAAATCTTTGAGAAGCCTTCAATAAACCTCTTGTAGTAACCTACAAGTCCCATGAAGGACCTCACCTCGATGACATTTCATGGTGTTGGCCATCCTTCAATGGATTTTATCTTCTCCAGGTCCACAACTATCCCTTCCTCTGAAATGATATGACCCAAATAATGAATCTGCCTCTGGTAAAATGAGAACTTTCTCAGCTTTGCATACAACTAATCATCTCTCAATACTTGCAATACCATCCTCAAGTGTTTCGCATGCTCTTCTATAGACTTTAAGTAAGTAATTATTTCATCCATAAATACAATGACAAACTTATCTAAGTATTCTCTGGAAATATTATTCATTAAACACATGAACACAGTTGGTACATTTGACAACCCAAGTGGCACTATTGTAAACTCATAATGGCCATACCTCGTTTTGAAAGTAGTCTTACTAATGTATTCTTCTTTAATTCTCACTTGGTAATATCCAGATCTAAGATCAATCTTTGAAAATATCTACGCACCCCTCAGCTAGTCAAAGTGGTCATCTATCCTTGGCAAAGGATACTTTTTATTTATTGTTACTTTGTTCAACTACATGAAGTCAATGAAAAGTATCAGCGTACCATCCTTCTTCTTCACAAACAATATTGGGGCACCCCAAGGTGACACACTTGGGCATATATATCCCTTCTTCAAAAGTTCTTCAAGTTGCATCTGCAATTCCTTCATCCCTGGTGTACTGATTCTATAAGGAGTCTTAGATACGGGTGTTACTTCGGGCATCAGATTTATAGAGAAATCGATATCTCTTTTCGATGGAAACCTGAGTATATCTTTAAAGACATCCTCAAATTATTTCAGTACTGCGCACTCTTCAACCTTTGGCACTTTATCCTTAGTTGCCTCTTCCATGTGTGATGCAAATACTTGACATCCTTTCATGTAGTTTTTCTTCAACTGCAAGGCTGAAACTTCTCTGATAGTTACAACTCTTGGAATGCCTTGAATTGTTATTAAATTTCCTTCCTCATCCAAGCAAGTAATTGCCTTATTGTAACAGTCTAAAATGGCATGATGTTGGTCCAACCAATCCATACCTATGAGGCAATCATAAGAACCCAAAGGTATGATATTCAAATCAAATTTTGAGCTCATCCCATTCATATCTCATTAATTTTCCTTTTTGCGCTTGTATCTAATTGCACCAACCAAGGTTTTCCAAGATTTATTCTTGGCAATTGGAACCTTTCCACCATCTTAGGATCTACATAACTATGACTAGATCCTAAATCAATTAAAATAGAAATGGGTTGGTCATTGATCTTACCTTCCACTTCAATCATGTGTGACTGAAACTCATCTTGCTTGTTATCCAGGGCTGCATAGATCCTTGATAAAAAAATTCCCATGTCTTCAACTGTCGCAGCTTGTTGTACATAGTGCGCAGTCTTCGCTTTTTCACCTCTTTGAGGGAAATATCTATACAAGTGGTCTCTATCACAACCCCAACATTGAATAGGTTGTTAACTTAGTTTTTTTCCCATTGTCTCTGTCATTCTGGTTGGTTGTCCCTGAGAAGTATATATGAAAAATGGTGGCTTAGTGCCCTTCTTCCTCTATTCCACCTTGCTTTTCATCTTGTCTTCCCAAGAACTTTGGAAAGTCGGTCTTCCCCTTTGTTGATCATAAAGACATTTAGCATGCCTTATGGTTTTGTCCAATGTCTTTGGGTCATCATATTATATCTTGTCATTGATAAATAATGGCAGTCCACTCAAATACCCCTGGATTTTGACTTGCTCATCTTTGATGAATGCAACATATTTCAACAGCTCTAAGAATTTTCTTTCAAACTCATCTATTGTCATACTTCCAAGCTTGAGTTCAAAGAACTCCTTCATTTTCTTGTCATAGTATTGCTTGGTTAAGTATTTATTTTGGAAATACTTTTTAAACTCCCTCCAAGTAACCTTCCTCTCATCAATGTGTTGTACTTCCACGAACTAATCCCACCACATTGATGCCTTTCCCTTTAGCTAATACATGGCAATTCTCCCTTCTTCATGTACGGAATAATTATGCAGCTAGAAGTACTTCTGTGTGCCCATCAATCAGGTCTACGCATATTCTTCCTTCTTGTGCTCGCCATCAAATGTAGGAGGCTTGATCTTATCCATTTCTCGTTGTAGCTCATCCACCCCAGTCCTTCTCTTATGCTTTCTGATAGGATATGGACTTAATATACTGTGCACTTTCCTAAATGAATACTTTAGTGAGTGATGGTGATGTCTGTCAACACTTGTTTTTCTTTTCTCATCATGAGACCTACGACTTCTTGACTTTCTTGACTATGTCTCCTTATCCATTTTATTTTCTATTATGTCCAAGATTTGCATCAACTTGATATTAAAGTCATCGTGTTGCTCCTTGGCTTTCATAAGCCTCTCATTATCAGCTTTATAGCTATGGACATATTTTTGCAATCCTTTTATGGTTTATACCTAGTTTATGCGCTCTTCATTGCCTTCTCTATGCTCGTTGGATTTTGTACTATCAATACCCATACCGATATACAATCCCCTGAATTCATAATCATGGTTGTAAGTTCTTTGCGCATCTTCCATGTTTTTTACTCGTTGCGTTGATTCTGTCCTGATCTAATCGCTAATAATTCTCTAATCTCTTGGTTGAACACTTGGACTCCTCTGTCTAAAACTTTCCTATCGATTGCTTCCTTGTGCAATTCTGAGTCTTGCGCGGTAAATTAAGCTTATTTGGAATTCACCCAAATATCCTTTTACTCTTTCTTTCTTCTTTCTAAATCCCATGCACGCACTGATATTCAACGCGTACCAATGCACAATGTCAATAATTAACATATACATCGTGTATCAATATTACGCATGCACCACAAGTTTTTCTTCGCGCAACCCAAATTTTAGTGTGCACGGCCATGCACCATCGTTTTCTGTGCATTTCCAGCATCGCACTCCACACTGTCAAAATTTAATGTGCACACTTGTGCATTCTTTTTTTTTATGCGTACCATGGTCGCATTGTAATTTCAAATTTGGACACTTACCATTCCGATTTTTTCCTTAAGTAGATGCTTGGCCCATGCAAGATTAGTGTTGAAACCGATGCTCTGATACCATTCTGTATCGTTCCTCATTACCAGCACTGACAAAATACTTAGATACTAACTTGTCACGTACCCATCCTCCTAGCTGGGTATCGCACTCTAAAACCAATGTGTAACAATCCCAGCCCACTATTGGGAAATGCCACTCAAAAATATAGTGTGTAGATTCTACTCTATAACATTGGTCTACGTAGAAATACTTGAAGTAACGCACTCGACCCCAAGCTGGTCGCGTGTCATATCCCCACTACGCACATCAAGATTTTTCGTTGATTTCTCAACAATCAGAACCCCCGAAGTCCTACGGGGTTTAGCGAGGAGCAAGTTTCTCTCTTGGGGTCTTGTCCACGTGACCCTATACGGTGTCCACGCGCTTAAGCCAGCCAAGGGCTTAACGGCTTTTCGCGGTTCGGGGAATCGTGATACGTGACTTCTACCTTTCCCATTCAAATCCCTGAAACTTTCGAGGTCTCCAAAGTTCCCTCCAACGGGAGATTGACGGTCGTAAGCCTCCCTCGATCTAACGGCATGGATCCTTCCAGGGTTTCGGTACTCGGGAGTTCGGAGTACAACAACTCCAAGACTCTTCGTCATTCCAATCCCCGAATTCCGACATGGGAAGCGATGCAGTCGCGCTTCCAAACATGTCCACTCACAGGGTCATTCAATCAGTTCATGGGCCGAAGCGGCTCAGGGGATTCCCTGTCACGGCCCTTGCATACGACCGCTACAATTTCCACAACGGGAAGTGTATGTACTTTCGGGTTTCGGAGTTTCGTAATTCCTGATGTCAAGAGTTCCCTGTTCTCTTGAATCCCCGATCTCCGATGAGCCAATTCACTGATATGGTCCCTTACGTATTAGCCCTCTTGGCTAAACCCCCGGCCCATGTGACCACTATCTCGCAAGACCGCAGCCTTATCCCCTGTCAGGTTTTCAGACTTTCCAAGGTCGAGATGTACTCGTCCTCGGGATTCGCGATCCGCCGAATCTCGATATGACGATATAATGACAACTGGCCCTACAATGGATGCCTTTTCACTTTGTTGGGATTCCGAAGTGTATGGGCTTCTTGTCCACGGGATTTCCCGATGGGTGACTTTCCTTTCGGGACTTTTCCCGTAGGCTCCGATTGCCGCCACGCGTCCTCCTAAGATGGACGGTCCTGATCACTTCTCGTGATTTCGGAGTTTCCATTGCTGAAATACTCCGGCAACTTGTCCCCTGAAATGTCGACGGGCTGTCGATCTTGCCCTCGTGTCCTCCTATGATGGACGGCTCAGATTGGTTTCAGGATTTTCACTATGAAAATCCCCGACCTCATGTCATCGTGACTCCCGACTTCACGATTGTCGATATCCCAATGGCCACGCCTCTCGTCGGGACTTTCAACCTCCTGTTCACAAGGGCTTAACCCTCATGCATCTCTGAACAGATCCCACGGCTGTCGGGTTTTTCTAGCTAGGATCTAATGGTTCAGATCTGTCCCCCGTCGTGCACTCTCCCTCTACTTCATGGATGTGGAAAAATCAACGGTCCATATGTTCTCCTGGACTTTGGGGGTCTACAATACCGATTCCCTCGCTATTCACGGAGATAGAGGAAAAAGGGGCAAGGTATGGAACGCCCTTGTTTCTTTCGTCAATCTAACAGTCGTAAACGACCATAGTTCTTCCGACGAAATCTCATCTGTCGATCGATACTTATCCCTACACTGCTACTTCAGGATTTTAAGAGGGTCGTTCCTCCTCGTACAGGGTTGTTAAGACTTGCACTTCAAGTCCTTTTTCCAAGCTCTTGGTAAACCTTTCCAAGGAGGGAAAATCTTTGTGAAGAGATCTATTCCGGGGCATTCCGGGAGACAGACAAGGGGAAACAAATTCCCGAGGACGGACTGGAAGTCTGACTTGGTTCAACTCATGCATAATTAAATTCATTTATCAACATAATCCATGCGTGGTCTTTCTGTTATAAGCATATATCTATTATTTCTTATCAAAACTCTACACAGACATTCTAATACTGTAATCGTTCACAATTTCACATTTCTATGAGCATATATGTCAGTATATGAATTTCAAGATGCAATATGTAAAAAACTTATCAGAAATAACACCAGAAGTGAGTGCAACTGCTGAGAGGGGTGCTTGTTTCCACCCAACCGTAGGCGTAGCGACTCCCAACGGATTTACCACTAGCCACCCCCGAGCTGAGACCACGATGTTGTGAGACTGTGTCTCTCTATCTACCAGTGACCAGGAGCGAAGGTTGCAATCATTCCTCTCTGCTATCACTCACTTTGCGTAATGCCAGAGTTCCCCTAGCATCTTCCCCCGCCCAATCGCTTCTACCCCACGCCTTATCCTCTTGCGAGGTTGTGTGTGGCGCAATTACCCTCACACTGATCAAGCCTCACGGCTCTACAGATGGGCGGTTCACCATCCCATCCCTCATTAAGCCATCTGCCTACCAGCCTGCGAGACATTAAATTCGGGGCCAGCGAGCCGCTTTTGGTTCTCCAGGCCAGTGGAGTCCAAATACGGTATTAATTCTTGGTGGAAGTTAACGCCACCTTTTCAGGTGCCTTCCACCGCCATCGTGGTCTCTTTTTCTGCACATCCTCTCTCAGCAGTCCTTCAATAAATTCAAAATGTTATTCACATTCATTGACCTCTTCCTCAAGGTCCATTTACATCACATATTCACATTTATGAGTTTACCATAGTTCTTGGCCAGTCCAGTTATATTTATAAGCTGGGGGAAACAGGGTGTTACAATTCCCTCCCCCTTAAAAGGAACATCGTCCTCG